>SNQJ01S0040184.1:37667-59232 GCA_010110895.2 Picea sitchensis
AGTCCGGGGTCCATTTGTTCAGGTATAACCCCTGAGGCCCCATGAAGTACGGCCCATTTCTGAAGATGAGATTTTTGTCTTCAGGATTGTCGAAGACGAATACAAAATATCCTTTCCCTACGAAGTGGCTCTTTATTCCTTCTATTATGAGCGGATTCCAATTCCTCTGCACCCATGCGTCTACGGATTTGGGAGAGGGCCAGAGACTGGTAAATTGCCCAATAAGTCCCCTGTCTGCTAAGTTGACTGTCGTTCTGCAAGTTTCTTCCAAAGGCAATTCAACACTGGGAATGTTGTCCAGTTTCTTCACGAATTTCTGCTGGACTGCTGACGGCGGTCTCTTGGAGGCTGCAGCGAACAACTTCCTGAATGCTTCCAATTCTGGTAATGGGGGAGGGTTAGGGATGGTTCCCCCACCAGCGTCCATGGTTGGGGATGCCCTAAACGTTGCAGAGAGCCCGAGCTGGATCGCGTCCTCACGCCCCTGCGTGCTAGGTCGCGATTTTTGTGAAGCCTAATTCAAATAAAGGCTCAGGCCACGCAGGAATTCTCTGAGGGTGCCGAGTCGCAGCTTTGTATGCACCAAGGCCGCCGAAAAGGGGTTGCGACCTTCAGACCTTCAAAACGGGGGCCGCTCTTGAGCTAGATCCGAGGAAGCACTGCTGTCAGCGAGCGACTTGGAGTAGGAGATGGAGGTGTCGGCCAAGCTAAGCCTGGCCGCCGAGAGGGCCGAGGTTGCCTGTGTGCGCGGCTAGGGTTCTAGATTTCTCCCTAGCTCGGGCCATTTTCCCTATGTTGTTGATTATCATTTTGATTTCTATACAACAACTTATTTTTGGACAGATTGGTGATATTTTCATTTTTGGCATATTATGAGAGTTTTTTTTTTAATAACGCACAAGATGATATATTTATTTTAATAAATATGCTAAAAATTTGGGAGTCACAAGGAAGTTTACAAATTTTCATGTGGGGTGATTTAAATATGGGTTATGTTAATATTTAAATAGATATTTTGAGGCATTAAATTGTCTCTATTTTTTAGGAGCGACAAGGAGAAAATTATTTGAAAAGTTAAAAAGGAATAATTAGGGGGTCCCCACCTATTAGTTAGTATTATTTATCCTTATCCTTATCCTTATTATTATTTTATAAAGTTTTCCCTAATAACTAAAATTAGTTAATATCATAGCTAAAATAAGTTGAACTTCTAAAACTACTTTGAGAAGAATAAAGGAAGAGTTCAAGGGACGAGCAAAGGGGAGAGTGATAGAGAGAACAATTTTGCTAAGGTCTGTTGTTGCTCCTTAAGTGCTATTTATTTTCTAATTCATCCATCTCTGAAATACGTAATTGATAAGGACTTATTTTTTATAGTAGGATCCTTATGAAAGTGGAAAAAAGGAGAGCCAAGAAGCATTTATTTGTTGATATACCTCACAAGGTTGATCACCTATCTCTGATAGTCTGTGGATTCTTGTTAGATTTATGGATTAGATTTTAGTACTGATTGAGGGTTTTGTGCATAGTCAAGGAAGTAACATTTGTACCTGTCATTTCAACTTGTTTTAGTATTGGTTTCACTTGATTGAAGGATCAGATCCTGTCACTGAGAGGGGGGGTGGGGGGAATCAGTGACACAACAATTATATCAATTTTTCATTTATTAATGCACACAAAATTTTAACATAGTATTTTATCGTGGAACCCAAATGGGAAAAACCACAAAATCTTTTCTATTAATTGCAAAATTTGTTTTACATGTTACATAGAAGGAAGATGTACTTCATTTTTTATCAGCACCAACTGATCAAGATGCACCCACACCCTAATTTACCAGCACCAACTGGTAGGAGGATACAACCCCTTGTTTAGTCAGCTACAAATGACAAGGAAGCACCAACTCCCTCTGCAAGCACCAACCTACCCTTGCACCACCCAACCACCCTTAATTCATAAGTATCTTCATCTTTCCTTCCTGGAATCTGCTTTAGATTTTTATCTTCTGATCTAGACTGCAGAGAGACTTTTCTTCTTAGCCCTCTTCCTTATTTATATATTCTTCAAAATGGTGTGAGAGTGATAACACATTGTTTACATTTGTTTTGACCATCGCACCACTTCGTTTAACTTAACCATAATTATTGTTTTTTATTTTCACTATGATGGATTTTCGTAAATTGATCACTTATGGATCAATTTTATCCATTAAATTCGATCATGAATCTTTGTTATTTTCATAGAGACCAAATTTCATGGAGGTTCTTCCTTCAAACCATCACATATGACTGTGCGTTACAGAACCATCGGCTTACCAACTACAACGACATATAATAAAAATATTATAGCATATGACCAATGGTGGTGACCTCACGTTAGGCGAGACGAGCGCTTGAGCATTTATCGATTTCAACTGTTACGATTCGATCTTCTGATGAGATGGATGACTGACGGAATTTTGGAACTTTTCCCTTCGGGTCTTCATGACTTCCAACATTTCAAATCTCCCAACCAAAAAGATCGGACAGTTCACATTCAAAGGTCACGATTTGATATTCTGATGAGATGGACACTTTTCGTAATTTCAACACTTTTCCCCTCGAGTCTTCGTGACATCCAACCTTTCAAAACTCTCGAATACGATATCGCCAAACAAATCAGACAACTCACATTATATCTTGGAAGTAGATCAATTGTTATACTCGATCCTTACAACTATCCTTTCATTCCTTAATCCAACGTCCAGGACTTAATTAAGTGTTGAGTTGTATGGCCATCATTTGCTCTGGGTCTTCGGGCTAGTATGCTTACACTATCCTTCCACTGTGTTTTGATCAATGATTGATAATTCACCCAACATCAGATTGACGGTTGAGATCTCCTTCGGGTCTCCGGACTCCGGAGATTTCAAATCTCAACCTTCACGCTCTCCCAAAATTCTTTTAGCCGGAGTCCACAGATTCCTGTCACATGTCCTCCTCGAATAAATGGTCCTCATTCACTTCAGGACTTCAGCCTTTGGGAGTTTGAGACTCTGTCCTTCGCGACTTTGGTCCCTTGGCACTTTTTCTCTTCACGACTTCGACCCTTCAGCCCTTCGACACTTCGGCCTTTTGGCACTTCAGCCCTTCGCAACTTCGGCCTTCGTGACTTTGGCCCTATGGCCCTTCGACACTTCGACCCTTCAAAACTTTGGAACTCTTATCTTTTTTGGTGGTGAAACTCCTGAAGTAAAGCTCCCAGAGTGATGTCACTTGCTTACATCACTTGATGACGTGGAACGAGCCAAGTGTCTTCCATGTGTCACTCGGAATTGTGATTTTCACGTACCTAAAATGTTGAATCCAACTCGACACTTGTCATTGTCTGATTGTGCCACATGTCCTGTTGACATGGTCTACCACATGTCCTTGAATCGGATGGTTTATTTTTACTTTGGGTCTTTACCCGGAGTCCACAAGATTATGCCACATATTTTCTGGATCTAATGATTGTCCTGACTTCCGAAACTATATCTCAGAACGACGACTGAGAGTGACTTCACATGTCAAGAAATTGGATGTGTGTCAACCCTGACTCTCCCAACTTCTGATATTCCAAAACCATGATTGAAAAGTCAATGGTCCATGATCATCTGTGATCCGACGGCCCAGATCATTTATGGATTTCACATTTCGCGAAGCTGGAGGACTACTCACCTCCCTTCTTCCGACTTCCATTTTTTTGAAACCCACTCCAAATAAATGGCCCACATCCCTCTGTGATCCAACAACTATGATCAACTCGCAAAATTGGAATTCACAATATCTATGGATTGCTCAACACAGTTCTTCTGATTCACAATTTCGCAAATCTTCTTTATCGACGTATCCTGTCCTTCCACTTGAAATTTGATCTGACGGCTAACGAAACTTCACATTCTGGGGATTTCAAATCTCAAACTTTCTGGAGTGTAACCTCCTTGTGTCTTTAGATCCGAAGTGAATGTTGTTCGTCGATCATGAACTTATATCGACGGCTCGATCTTTCTGTGATGCATCTCTTGTAGCTTTATCATGTCCTTCCAATTTAACATGATCCAACGGTTGTGAAGATTCTTGAAGCAGATCCATGATCAAGAATGATTGTGAAACCCCAATCTGCAAGTGTTTTAACTCATCACCCAACTCTACAATGGGAATATGTGCGCTATTGGAGAGTTCAACCACAATCGTTTATCTTCGAAGCTATAATATCGAACGATCCTAACTAATTGCGGGATTGGATCTAGAGCTATATTTAATTCTCCTTTCAATCTCTGCAATTCATCCCTATCGTTGATCTGGTGTTTGCACATTCGACGGTCACAATTTAATCTGGTTTAACCTCATCATTTTTTAGATCAACCGCAGTCGTAGATATTTGGAGCTATGAGATCTGATGATCTAGTTCAACTGCAGGATTGGAACTAGCGAGTCTTTTAATTCTCCTTCCGATCTCTGCAATTTATCCTTTCCGTTGATCTAGCTTGCAGATCCGACAGTCACGATCCTCCAATGATCCTCAACCTCATGGTCACTCATATGACCATCGTCCATTATATGAGATGATCAACACCGTCAATTTCCTTGATCAGACGACTGCTGAGACTTCTCACCTTTTCTTGTGCAATGGTAGACTTTTCAATATTTCTAGAGATCCTGATGATACTTTTGTAATGCACTTCTTCCTTATGATATTTGATCTTCATTCGCTAACCCTCCTGAGATTTTATCATTGGAACATTTTTTATCCTATCGTGATCAACAATAATCATGAATTTCTTCATCCTTAAGGTGATTTTCTTCTGTCGATTCTTTTTCTTCTTGAGATTAACCTTGCTGCTTTGCTTACTATGATTGTTGACATCAATGACAACACATGAATGAAAATCAGTCCAACAATATCCCCCTTTGTCATTGAGGGAAACACACCAACTTCATACACAATCTCCCCCTGTGGTGATGCTTCTAACCTCTGAATTTACTCTCCCCCTTTGGCATCAATGGCAAAGGGATTATTCTCCGATGATCTATCTATATAAATATTTCTTTGACCATTGTTAAATCCTCCTGCAATCACACCTTTCCTGTCATAACTAATGACTCCTTCTTGCATTGATTGCTATCTCTCCCTGAATAGGTGCCAAATGATGCATTATTTTCTTGAGATATTTAGGTAGGAAGAAGGATTACTCCCAATTTTTGCCTGAGATATTCAAATACATATCTGCTTAAGGGTTTTGTAAAAATATATGCCACCTATTCTTGTGTTTGAACATATTCCAATTTAATGTTTTTGTTTTCAGCCTGATCTCTTAGATAGTGGTACTTTATGGGAATGTGTTTCGATTTTGAGTTTTGGACAGGATTCTTAGAGAGACTTATCACACTTGTATTGTCACAGTGGATAGTAGTGGGTTCTTCAAATATTATTTTAATGTCTTGTAGAGTTTGTTTCGTCCATTCCACTTGTGTGCAACATTCTGCTGCTGCAATATACTCAGCTTTAGTTCTAAACAGATAAATTGAGGATTGTTTCTTTCTTATCCAAGCAACCAGTGATTCTCCTAAAAAGAATGCTCCTCCACTTGTAATTTTTCTGTCATCTACACTTCCTTCCCAATCATCATCTGAATAGGCTTTTAATGTGAATTAATCCTTTCTAGGGTACCACAAACCAAGATCTATGATTCCTTTCAAATATCTAAAGATTATTTTTACAGCTTGAACATGGCTCTCCTTTGGTGCTGCTTGGAATCTAGCCACCATACCAATATCTTGCTTGACATCAGGTCTACTAGAAGTTGTTACATAGAGAAAACTGACAGTCATTGATCTGTAATGTTTTGGATCTACAGCTTTGGACTCATCATCCTTGCTTAGTTTGCATCCAACTTTCATAGGTTTACTAACAGGTTTTCAATCCTCTAACTGTAATCTATTAAGCATATCCTTAACATATTTAGACTAATGGATAAAGACTCCTCTTTTGGACTGTATTATTTGTAATCCAAGGAAGAAATTTGGTTCTTCAAGCAAAGACATTTCAAATTCTTGTTGCATCATCTTAGCAAAGTCCTTACAAATTTTATCATCATCACTGCCAAATATAATATCATCAATATATACTTCCACAATAATTATGTTATTACCATCAATTTGATCCCCTGTAAATATTGTTGTCTATTGATCCCCTATTTAGGCCATGTTTTTGTAAGTAAGAATCTAGCCTTGCATACCATGCTCTAGGTGCTTGTTTTACCCATAGAGTGCTTTCTTTATTTTACAAACATAATCTCCTTTGTTAATTAATATGAATCCTTCTGGTTTCTCAATATAGACTTCCTCTTCTAAATTTCCATTGAGAAATGTTGAATTGACATCCATTTGATACACTTTAAATTTTTTGTAGCTGGAGAAAGCTAAGAACATCCTAATTGTCTCTAATTTGGCCACAGGTGAAAATGTTTCTTCATAGTCTACTCCTTCAACCTGAGCATAACCTTTACATACTAATATGACTTTGTTCCTGATTACTTTCCCATCTTCATTCATTTTATTTTTATATACCCATTTAGTTCCAATGACATTTTTATTTTTTGGTCTTGGAACTAGTTCCCAAGTTTGATTTTTTTCAATTTGGTCCAATTCTTCATTCATAGCTTTGATCCAATTCTCATCTTTACATGCCTCTTTGATTGATCTAGGCTCAACATATGACAACAATTCTATTTATGTTTCATACAGTAGTTGTCTTCTTGTGTGCACTCCATCATTCATATCTCCAATAATCAATTCTTCAGGATGATTCTTTTGAGTACTACTTGAGGGTGTATTTGTATCTCTTCTTGGGAATTCTTCTCTTATTTATCCATCTTGACTATAATCTTCACTTTCACTAGTATCCATATCATCTTCCTCCCTTTATTTTTCATTCTCTTCTACTTCTTCTAGTTGGGTGTCGAATGTCTCATCATCATCTTCATCTTCATTTTTAGATACGGTCTCCTGATTTTTGATCCTGATCGTTTTTAGGTCATCCACCTTGACATTTGCACTCTCACCAATCTTATGTGATCTAATATTGTAGAATTTGTATGCTTTCTTGTTTGAATCATATCCAAGAAAAATACCTTCATCAGATCTGGCATCAAAGTTTCCAAGACTCTCATCTAGTCTTTTGATGTAGCATTTACTTCCAAAGACCTTGAAGTATTTTACCGATGGAGCTCTTCCAAACCATAGTTCATAAGGGGTCTTATAACTATTAACCCTGATCTGACCTCTATTCAATATGTATACAATTGTTCTTACATCTTCCCTCCAATATCCATCTGACAATTTTTCTTCATTGAGCATAGTCCTTGCAGCCTCCTGAATTGTTCTAATCTTTCTCTCAGCAATCCCATTTTGTTGAGGTGTTCTGGCATAAGAGAATTTTATTTTTATTCCATGGGTTTCACAGAAAACATCAAACTCTTTTGAGGTGAATTCACCACCATTTTCTGATCTAATACATTTGATTTTTGTCTCCTTTTCATTTTCAACAAGGGTTTTAAAGGCTTTGAATTTGTTGAGTGCTTCTGATTTTTCTTTGAGAAAACATATCCAACCCATTCTAGTAAAGTCATCAATGAACAACATAAAGTAATACTCTCCTTGCAAACTCTTGGTCCTTGTAGGTCCACATAGGCCTTGAACCTAATTCTAGTTTGCTTCCCTAGTTGATAGTGTCTACACATAGCATTTGTGGGTTTTATGATCTTTGGAAAGTTTCTTACTGCACCAAGGTTGCTGACTTTCACAAGATTGTCAAAGTTAATATGCCCCAACCTTCTATGCCATAGCCAACTTTCATCTACTGAATTTATATGACACTCCTCATTCAATTTTGCATCTAGTATATATACAGTTTTAGGAGTTCTAGGAGCAGTACCAACTAATTTTCCTATGTCTTCTCTCCTAATATCGCATTTTTGGGAATCAAATATGCATAAGTACCCCTGATCACAGGTTTGAATGACACTTAACAAACTAGGCTTCAGTTTTTTGACAAGTAGCACATTTCTGGATTTGTCTTTTCCCAAGCTCACAGTGCCTTTCCCAAGTATGTTACTTGAAGAATTATCACCAAATGTAACTTTGCCTTTTTGTTTCTTTAAGTCTAAAAAATTTTGCTTGTTACCTGTCATATGTTTAGAGCACCCACTATCAACATACCAAAGATCCTTTTTATCTTGAGTTTTTAGAGCAATAAGACATTTCTTTTTTGGTGTTTTTTCTCTCCAAAGTTTCTTTTGCTCTCTAATGAACTTTGGTTGTTCTGAGACTTCCATTAATCTGAAATTAGTGGCCTTATGTCCATGGTTATGACATCTGAAGCATTGTAAGTCCCATTCTTGTAGAGGTGCAAAGGAGTTATAGTTCCTTCTTTTAACTTGATTTGTTGATTTTTTATCCTTAAGGATATAGTTCTTCACCTTCAGATTTTTCTTTCTATATGCTCTACAATTATAGCTTTGTGTCTGAAATTAGAGCATGCAAAGCAATAAACAAGGAAAATGTGAGGATACCTATTTTGATAAAACTTCTTTGGTATTGTCTTGTCTTCCTTCTTGATGGGTGGAAGTAATCTTCTGGAATTTTGATCATTACTTATGTTCTCTTCATTATTCTTCTTCAATGTACTGAGGAGAGCATCTGCATAAAATTTTGAGTTAACATGGATTTCCTTTTGAGAATAAATTATTCCATTTTTATTACTTGAATACCTTTGTGTGGTAATAATCTTATGTAATATTTTAGAGTTATTTTCATATTTTTTTTGAATGATTTTTGCATCTAGTTCCTTTTTTAGATGAACTATTTATGCCTCCATTCTTTCACAAGTTATTTGTTTTTCCTTAAGAGACTTTTCTAGACTTTATTCGATCTTATTTGCTTCTAAGATTTCTTTTTCTTTTTCAGATTGCTCATGAGTTTTTCCATCTCCTTTTCTTCTTGTTCATATTTTTATTTTTGTTCAACTACAAAACTTTTCAATTGTCTATATCTGGTTTTGTATTTTCTTAATTCATCCAAGGCACTGAGAAGTTAGTCCTCCATATTAACTTTTGCTTCATCTTCTAACTCCTTCTCATGTTTAATTTTTTCTATCTCATTAGATTCTTCAATACCTAAGAAAAGGACTTCATCATCATCAAATTCACCATTGTCACTAGATTCTGACGAGCTGTTGTTTTTTTCTTTTGAGTAGAAATCCTTTTTCCCTTTGTAAAACTTTTTCGTGTAGTTGGGATTTTCCTTCTTCTTGTATTGTTTGGTTTTATTTTCTTCATATTCAGGGTCCTCTTTGGGATAGGGACACTTGGATGCAAAATGACCAACTTTGCCACAATTAAAACATTTGAAAGGAAGCTTGCCTTTGTACTTCCCTGATCCTTTCTGAAGTTTTCTAATGAAATTGGCTTCTTCCACATCAGATTCTTCATGATGGTGGGATTGAAGTTTTTTCTTCTGATTTATCTTTGTCTTAGATACTTTGAAAACTGTTTCACCTTTTGTTGATTTATCATTCCCTGTTCTCATTTCATATGCTGTAAAAATTCCATGGAGCTGATCAACTGTGAGTGTGTCTAGATCAGATCTATCTTCAAATGAAGAAATCTTTGCATCATATCTCATAGGTAATGATCTTATTATTTTTTGCACAATGGGTTTATCTGTAATCTCTTCTCCTGCCACTCTAATTGAGTTAATCACTTCATCTACCCTATGAAAGTACTCAACAATATTTTCTTCTTCTTTCATTTTTAGATTTTCAAACTGATCTCTATAGGTCTGTAGTTTGGCTTCTTTGACTTTGTCATCTCCTTCATGTACAGCTTCYAAATTGTCCCAAATTTCTTTGGTTGATTTGCAATGCATAACCTTCACACATATAGAATTAGTCAACCCTGCTAGAATTCCATTAACTACTCTTGAGTTGTCATTACAAATTTTCTTTCCTGCGACGTCATTGGGTGGAGTAGTTGGTGAAGTGTAACCATCTACAACAAATTGCCAAATATCAAAACCAAGAGCCAACATGAAGTTTTTCATTCTTATTTTCCACAGGGCATAGCCTCCTCCATTTAACAATGGTGCTTTGTTGTTGGACATTCCTTCTTGTTGATCCATCTTCAGGATCTACCTTCAAGTTTGTTAGACTATGATGAAGGAACCTGCTCTGATACCAATTGAAGGATCATATATTGTCACTGAGGGGGGGCTGAATTAGTTACACAACAATTATATCAATTTTTCATTTATTAATGCACACATAATTTTAACACAATATTTTATCGTTGAACCGAAATGGGAAACACCACAAACTCTTTTCTATTAACTGCAAAATTTGTTTTACATGTTACATAGAAGAAACATGTACTTCCTTTTTTATCAACACCAACTTATCAGGATGCACCCACACACTAATTTACCAACACCAAGTGGTAGGAGGCTACAACCCCCTGTTTAGTCAGCTACAACTCACAAGAAAGCATCAACTCCCTCTGTAGGCACCAACCTTCCCTTACACCACCCAACCACCCTTAATGCATGAGTATCTTCAAATTTCCTTCCTGTAATCTGCTTCAGCTTTTGATCTTTTGATCTGGACTGCAGAGACACTTTTCTTCTCATCCCTCTTCCTCGTTTATGTATTCTTCAAAATGGTGTGAGAGTGATAACGCACTGTGTCCATTCGTTTTGACCATCGCACCTCTTCGTTTAACTTAACCATAATTATTGTTTTTTATTTTCACTGTGATGGATTTTCGTAAATTGATCACTTATGGATCAATTTTATCCATTAAATTCGACCTTGAATCTCTGTTATTTTCATAGAGACCAAATTCTGCAAACACATTTCCTTCAAACCATCACATATGATCGTGTGTTACAAAACCACGGGCTTACCAACTATAGATACATATAATAAAACTCTTATAGCATATGACCAATGATGGTGACCTCAAGTTAGGTGAGACGAGCACTTGAGCATTTATCGATTTCAACGGTTAGAATTCAATCTTCTGATGAGATGGACAACTAACAAAATTTTGGCACTTTTCCCTTCGGGTCTTCGTGACTTCCAACATTTCAAATATCCCGAATATGATATCGTCGAACATATTAGACGATTCACATTCAAAGGTCACGATTCGATCTTATGATGAGATGGACAACTGTCGTAATTTTGGCACTTTTTCCTTCGCTTCTTTGTGACATCCAACCTTTCAAAACTCCCGAATACGATATTGCCGAATAGATCAGACGACTCACATTATATCTTGGAACCAGAGCAATGGTTATAGTCAGTCCTTATAGCTATCCTTTCATTCCTTAATCCGACGGCCAAGACTTAATCAGGCGTTGAGATGGATGGCCATCATTTGCTCCGGGTCTTTGGGATATTATGATTATGCTATCCTTCCACTATATTTTGATCAACAATTGAGAATTCACCCAACATCAGATCGATGCTTGAGATCTCCTTCGGGTATCCAGACTCCAGAGATTTCAAATCTCAACCTCCACGCTCTCCTAGAATGATTTTAGTCGGAGTCCACATATTTTTTCCACGTGTCCTCCTCGAGTCAACGGTCCTCGTTCTTTTCGGGACTTCAGCCTTCAGGAGTTCGAGACTCTGTCCTTCACAACTTCGGTCCTTCGACACTTTGTCTCTTCATGACTTCAGCCCTTCGACACTTCAGCCCTTTACAACTTTGGCCTTCGTGACTTCGGCCCTACGGCCCTTCGCAACTTCAGAACTCTTATCATTTTTTGGTGGTGAAACTCCCGAAGTAAAGCTCCTGGAGTGACATCTCTTGCTTACGTCACTTGATGACATGGAATGTGCCATGTGTCTGCCATGTGTCACTCGAATTTGTGATTTGCACGTACCTGAAATGTTGAATCCAACTTGACACTTGTCATTGTTTGATTGTTCCACGTGTCCTGTTGACATGGTCTACCACATGTCCTTGAATTGGATGGTTGAGGTTTACTTCGGGTATTTACCCAGATTCCACAAGATTACGCCACATATTTTTTGGATCTAACGGTTGTCCTGACTTCCAAACTGTATCTTAGATCGATGGTTGAGAGCGACTTCGCATGTCGAGCACTTGGAGGTGAGTCAACCTTGACTCTCCTAACTTTTGATATTCCAAAATCATGCTTGAAATATCAACGGTCCACAATCATCTATGATCTGACGACCTAGATCATTTCGGGATTTCGCATTTCACAAAGTTGAAGGACTACTCACCTCCCTTCTTTCGAGTTCTGATTTTTCGAAACTCGCTCCAGATCAATGTCCCATAGCCCTCTATGATCCAACGGCTATGATAAAATCGCAAACTCAAACTTTGTGATATCTGTGGACTGCTCAATGCAGTTCTTTCGATTCGCGATTTCGTGAATCTACTTTACCGAATTATCTTGTCCTTCCACTTGAAAGTTGACCCGACCGCTGATGGAACTTCACATTCTAGAGATTTCAAATCTCAAACTTTCTGGAGTGTAACCTCCTCTTGTCTTTAGATCTGAAGTGAATGTTGTTTGTCGATCATGAACTGAGATCAACAGCTCAATATTTTTGTGATGCAACTCTTGTAGCTTTATCATGTCCTTCCACTTTAACATGATCCAACGATTATGAATATTATTGAAGCAGATCCATGATCAAGAATGATTGTGCAACCCCAATCTGTGAGTGTTTTAACTCGTCACCCAACTCCACAATGGGAATATGTGCGTTATTGGAGAGTTCAACCACAATCGTTGATCTTCGAAGATATAAGATCAGATGGTCCTGACTAATTGCGGGATTGGATCTAGCACTATATTTAATTCTCCTTTCAATCTCCGCAATTCATCCCTTCCATTGATTTGGATATTGCGCATCCAATGGTCACGATTTAATCTGTCTTAACCTCATCATTTTTTGGATCAATCGTGGTCATATATCTTTGGAGCTATGAGAGCTGACGATCTAGTTCAATTGCGGGATTGGAACTAGAGAGTCTTTTAATTCTCCTTCTGATCTCTGCAATTTATCCCTGTCGTTGATCTGTCTTGCAGATCTGATGGTCATGATCCTCCAACTATCCTCAAGCTCACGGTCACTCATATGACCGTCGTCTGTTATATGAGACGATCAACACCGTCAGTTTCCTTGATCGGACGACTGGTGAGAGTTCTCACCTTTTCGTGTGCAATGGTCGAATTCTCAATATTTCCATAGATCTGGACGATACTTCTACAATGTGCTTCTTCCTTCTGAGCTTTGATCTTCATTCGCTAACCCTCCTGAGATTTTATCATAGGAACATTGTTGATCCTATCGCAATCAACAATAATCATGAATTTCTTCATCCTTAAGGTGTTGTTCTTCTATCAATTTTTTATCTTCCTAAGATTAACCTTGCTTCTCTGCTTACTATGACTGTTGACATCAATGACAACACATGAATGATAATCTGTCCAACATTGATGATACCAATGGTCATTGTATGATGCAAAATACCATCGTTGATTGCTAATTTTCATTCTAGTCCTTACCCTTGGGGTATGAAGTGTAGATTTTAACCTTGTACAATTATTTACTACAAATTTGTTTTCAGTAAAAGAATAAAAAAGATACAATTGAAAATACACACTTTACCCATAGATTTTTTCCCTGGAAACCCAAACCAGGATACCCAACATATTCTGTATTCATCATCTCATACATTGTTTACAATACAATATACATATAGGATCCTGCAACATCCAAAACCCTAATCAAATAATCCCAATTAATCAAAAACCTAATTACTTAACCGGAAATAGAAAACCATCAATGAAAACTATGTGCCGAAAACTTCCCAAAAACTGACGCAAAACTACCAATTTTTATTATTATTAATATTTAATTATGAGTTGTCCCTATCTAACTAAAATTTATTTAAATAACTTAACTAAAATTAGTTGTAACTACTCAAAAATACTTTTGGAGAGTAAAAAGAGAACAGGAGGGACAAGTAAGGGAGAGATAGAAGCATAAACTTTGATAAGGTTTGCTCTTTCTATAGAGTTAGATTACATAAGTACTTCATTCATTTCTGAAGCACTTAAAATATAAGAACTTCTTGTTGATACGAGGGTCTTACTGAAGGTGGAAATAAGGAACAAGAAAAAATGATTGTTGACATGCTTCAGAAGGTTGATCATCTATTTCTGATAGTCTGTAAATTCTTATTAGATTTATGAATTGATTTTCATAACTAATTAGGAATTTTGTGCAGAGTTAAGGAAGTGACATATTGTGGCTTGTTAATCCAGTTATTTTTCAATCTTGGTTTTACTTATAAGCCACCAATCATGTTTGTGTGATGTAACATCCCACCTCTCACTTCTAAGTCTTATTATGATCCTTACCCATTCTGGGTATGAAATAATTCTTTTGGTTGTATTTTAGAACTGAATTAATAAAATCATTTGATGGTTTTGAGGTCTCATTTTGGACTATATGTGTAATATTTATTTCAGATTTTATGTTTTATGATTGTTCATTAAATATTTTGTAATTTTATGTTACAAACATTTCTTTATTTCTTTGTTATAACACAACATAAAATATAACATTGGTTCCAAGAACATATTTCTTGAGGATTAATTGATATTTTAACAGAAAGGATATAAACATAGGGTAACAATCCCGACTATCTTTCTTAGACTAGAAAGATTAAAAAATGTTGGTATTAGGATAGCCATTCCTTTTCATCAAAATTTATTTGGCAACCATACTGGGCAACTTATCCATAGTTTTCTATTAGTTTTATCTTATTGTGTACTTAGTTTTCTTTTATTTTCATTACTTATTTTTCTTCCTTTATTTTCTAATTTCATGACTTTGTCTGTTGTACGAAAACCTAACATTGTTGATGGTTTGGATGAATAGACTAGTATTTCTTTGACTTTATTCAATCTAATTTTAGAAACAACTCACAATAATGATGAACTTCATCGTTCTTTGGAGGTTATTTCTAGATACGTTAGAATCTGTAAACAATGGGAACCACAACAAAGGAAATCTCGAATCATCCCCCTCAGTAAGAGGTTATCTTATGTCCTCTAAATATCATTCTTCTCAAAGAACAAGTGGTTTATCTCTTGATTTTAATCCTTTATCTGAAATTGGAAGAAGAAATATTGTTTTAGAAAGTCAACAACCTAAGCTATGTAGATATTTATCTAACTCTTCTATTTCATCGACATCTCTAATTCCCATAATTTTCAAGATGACTTATTCTGGTTCTTCTTCTGGTACTAGTTCATCAACTTCTTCAAAAAGTTATTTCTTGTTGGCATAGGAGCAGACCCAGGGTTCAACTCTTCAACAACGCACCAAAAAAACCCTAACTATCGACCCTTTCAGAAACACCTGCGAAGCATATGAAGTCTCACCCAAGGTAGAGGTAGGGGTGGTTGTAGGACTCTAGTGTCTACAACATAGTTGGGACACAGATATGTGATTACAATACCCTAGAAGAGCACTTAGCAGTTATCATTCATTAGCATTTAACCATTATTCACAACGCAGATAAAACCCTAATTATAGAGCAATGTAGTATTCACCAAGATCTAACACATCCAAACACTTATCATACAAAAGTAGATCAGAGCTAGCATTCATTTACATCACTAAGCACTAAGCTATCATATCAGATTCATATAAACATGTATTATTTCACTAAGCATAAATCATATGAACAATATACAACCATAAGCACAAAGCAACCATAACACAGGATATACATGGTTCACTCCCAGCCTAGGGCTACATCCACCAGTTCTTCTTCTCTTTATTGTCTTTCGTCAATCATCTACATGCAAAGAGCCACAAAATCCTACTTCACATAGGACATGAGATCTTCGCGCACCTCACCAGATCCTCCTTCCTTGAGCTAGGTTACAACATAAAGCCTCCTTACAACTACTTTCACTTATCCCTGCATGTTCTCAACATACAGTCATGCACCAAGTCGATCTGATCACATAGATCTAACTGCTATATCTTTTTCTACTACTTTTACATCGCCTAGATATCTATTTATACATTACAAAAGGGCCTAAACATGGGTAAAACCATGGTCCGACATCCCATACCCGTTACATAAACCCAAAACCCAAAAATCCTTAATTAAGGGGTCGAGATCCCGTGATCTCCGCTTCGACTTGCGCTCCACCTTCGACCGGCCTATCGAAGTCCCAAAATGGTCAAAATGACCAAGGATCCTCAAAACATGGTGAAGGGCCAACATTCCCCCAACACTCATCTGTGACTCGTCCCGACTCACTCTACTCTGGGTAATTCTGCCTTGAAGGCCTCGATCTTGGCTCGAGCTACTTCGACCTGCTGCTTCACCAAAGCCTCCTGCTCAACAAGTTCCTGAATAACTGCCTCATTCATAGGTCCTTCCAAGCATTGCTCAACTACAGTGACTACTTGTTCTAGTTCTGCTCCTCGTCCTTCAATATATTCAAACTATTGGCAAGCTTCATCCTGGACCGGCTGGAGCTTCTGAGTCACTTCCATGACTTTTATCTCTATGGCATGGACTTGTTGTTGAACAATGTCTTGTTCATGGGATATTTTCATTCTCTCAACTGCTGACAAGAGATTCAACTGTTCCTATACTATTGTTGCTTGTTGCTTTGCCTCCTGGATTTGTGACTCTAGTGTCTTCAGTTCAATATCCTCGGTAAGTTGTTCATAAGTTTGTGCACTGTTACTGCTAAGATATTTACACTCTACAACTAAGGTCTTGATCCTCTCAACTACACTCTAGGCAGTGGCTTCTCGTTGGTCTCGCACATCCTGCGAAGTGCTTGGTACTTTTTGTAGCTCTAGATATGTTATTCTCTATTGAATCTGTTGAATGGATTCAACAAGATTCACCACTTGATGCTCTACTAGGTCTTCTTCCAGTTGTTCTAATCTCGTCATAGAGGGAAGTTCTCTGTTGAATTCTTCTTTGACTCTGGCTTGCTCTGTGAGAAATTGTTCTTCTCCTGCTGGATTTGCACTCTATCTTCTTCAAAATTCGTTTGGAGGGAAGCCTTATCCTGTTGTGTAACCCTACATTTCTATATCACTTCCTCTTGTTCTTTCTTTAGGGCCACTGCGGCCTATTATTTTTCTTCCTGGACATGGAGAAGGCGAGCTTCGGTCACATCAGTTATTCTGCGGAGTTGGGCAGGCTCATCTCCCAACTCTGTTTCTTGTGATGGCGGGGGTGAAATGGATGTTGTGCAGCTGGATTGAAGGGCTTGTTGTACACCTCTTAGCTCTGTTTCAATTCTGTCATACATGGTTTCATGTTTTTCTTCATTGCGCTATAAGAGGTCTTCTGATGTATCTGAGATAGTAGCAATGATTAGGTCGATGTCATCCATCGTGAGTACAGTCTCCATCTTGGGCTTGCTAGCTTTGGATTTCCTCCATGAGGTAGGTTTTGTGGGGGAACCATTTATTTTATTAGATGGATCTGCATCATCATGGGGATTTTGTGGCAGTGTTACTTCACCTTGCTTCTGTGGATATTCTTCCCCATTGGTTTATTCTTTATCTATGTCATCGTCACTTCCTCCTCCAAGAAATTCTAACGTAGTCTCTTCTGATGCGCTGATCAATTCCTGTATTTCGTTTGTCTTCTTCCTTCTGATACTACTAGGTGCATTATACTCTTCGCGAGTAACCATGGGGATTCCAATTAGGTTAGGGTCAGACAGTTTTGTTGGGTCAACAGGGATAAGGTAGGTCCTCCTTTGTGAGCTTGTAATAACTCTGTAGCACTTCTTTGTGTTTGTATCTGCGTGCAGTGATATAGATAAAATGTCTGTCTGCATGGAACTTCACGAATGGCCTGAACCTGTGCAGGGTGTTCGACGTCATACGAGGGACAGACTCAATAGCACTCTTCAATTGCAGGTAGTAGGTGTGGAACATCGCGTTGGACTGCTAATGTTTAGCCATATCGCTCGAATACCAGAGCGTGGTGAACTTCACGGATAAAGGTTTAGATGGCTCTATTTCAGGGAAGGTCGCACCTTCCGACATATCCCAAGAAATGAACATGATGAGGATTAACAGTCAGCTAAACTATAACTCATAGCCCTATTCTCGAGCTTCACGACAATCTTGTTCTAACTGGTTAACTAAGTAGCTTGCCCAGTTCATTTGTAACCCCTCCACGCATTTTCCTGCGAGGTCAACAACAAACCTTGTGACCTGTGTGGCCCTGTTCTTCCTTACTAGCTTACCAACAATCAACTGGCAAGAGAGGTGCACTACACCATTCTGGATAGAGGCTACCTTGTAGCCTCACTTCCCCTTATCCACGTCATCATAGGTATCTTTAATATTTTGTGCCAGGGCACGGTCTGCAGCCTTCCCTGGGTAAAAGTCTTGCGGGTCGGGTCCCTGCATACTCAATTCGGTGATCCGATGGATCATCTCTGAGTCAATTGTGATGTGTTTGTACAGCCATATATAACCGCCATGGAAGCATGATAACAATATATTAATGCACGCGTTAACCTCCTGGTGCCTTCCAAAGTTTGGTATCTTCATTACGTTCAGGATAGTGGACTGTGTGAGGTCCATAGTCCATGGTTGGGGGATTATCCCCGACGTCTTCCCCTTCGTCTTGGTCAAATACCTATGAGGTGCGAGCATGTTGTAGTTCTTGTGATCTCCCAAGTTATAATCATTGATCTTCAATGTCAAAATATTATTCAGTTGCGGCTTAACTGCGTGTATCCCCTTCGGGAGGTACACGGTAATTAGGGTGTAGTCGAAGTCCCTTGGGACACTATCACGACTCACCACACCGGCTAGGGGTGGGATGTAGTCGAGCATGATGGATGGGATTAACTTCACATTCTCCAAGTCATCTTGATTCTTGGTTCTTTTCTCGATCGCAGCTCGAGATGGTATGAATCCGCGAGCAGTCGACGGGGAGGCTTTCACTCCTCTCATCGATGAAGCTTGAATTCCTGCAAACATCACCTTTTCAACCAATAGATCGATTAGAATTTCCTCTACTAAATTTTCCACAGTGCCGAGATCATCTGACATGCACGCTTGATATAAGATAACTCAGGTTGATGAACAAACGTTCAATGCGGTAGAACATGTGTTGAAGTCTCAATAGACACAGCGTGGTAATAGTCGTCTCTCTGTGGGTTCGAGTAATCATTGTTTGCAAAAGTGTACTCAGTGAAATGTTCGACGAGATAAATAGGAAACATCATAACGGTTTCTTCCAATGGGTTGAAAATATTTCATCAATGCATTTCCATCTGTTATGGTGTGGTCCCAATGGTCCAATGGTGATATTTCATGCCATAACTGTGTTTCTAGCCATTCGGGAGTGTCATTCAAACAGTCATAATGCCTCCAATGGTTATATCGCTCTTCCATGGAAAAGTGAAAATATGTGTTGTCCTGATATTCCAACGAAGTTCAAATTCTGGGGACCTTCCTTCTACGAATTTCTATCTGCAGCTTCTTGCAATTTTTCTAACTTTTCTTTCTTCTTGTTGAGATTTCTAGCCTACTTCCTTGTGATCTGCATCTCGGTATTCCTCTTTCAATTTTGATTCTTATCTCCTCTTGGCATAGTAACTTCATGTTGTTGATGATCTTTCATAGGGTTCAATGGAAATACTTCTTCTTTGTCTGGGGTAGGTTCTCTACTCTCTTGTATGGACAAGTTTTTCAAGTCTGTTTGTCTTCTTTCAACTTTGACATCCAAGTCTCTGGTTCTAAACAACTTCGACCTGTTCTCATGTTCTTCTATCAAGTGTGGTATTCTCCTAGTCATGCAATCTTTTAATTCTTGCTTTTTTTCTGTTCTAGGGCTTCTTCTTCTTTTCTTCATGTCTGATCTTTCTCAATCCAAGGTTTTCCTAGCAATAAATCAAATGGGGTGTTGTTCTCAACAAATTTAATAACCTCAAATTCTTCCTCTGTCGAAGTTCCATGACCACTCATAGATATCTGGGTACGTCTTCCACATAGGGTTAATAGATTTCCTCTAAATAGTCCTATTCCTCCCAATGAAGGAACCATAGCAGGCTTTCCCAAGGTTTCCCAAGTTCTTTTTGTCATGACATTCACCTGTGTTTCCTCATCCAAAACACAGTCTATGTCGAAGTCTCTTATTCTTTCTTTTATGCAGTTTTTTTCTTTGAAGATCTTTGATAAGTTGATGTCTTTGTGATCGTTCATGGTTTCTTTCATCTGCAGTAATACAGTCTCTGATTCTTTCTAAGTTTATGTCATAGTCTTAGTCTCTTGGCATTTCTCATGGTTTTCTTGTTTCATATTTATTCTTTCAATCTTAGCAATCATTCTATGGAAATCTATAACTTCATGGTCCATAGCTTTACAAAAAAGACAAATAGGTTTTCTACGAGGGCATTCCTTAGCAATATGTCCCAGTCTTATGCAATTGTAACAAAGAGTTAAGCCTCTATTTCTCTTGAATGATCCCCAATCCTTCCTGTATTGCACACTAGCCTGCAAAAATTTCTCTCTAAGATCCTTCATCCATTTGTTAGTCCAAACATTCATTCTATGAATAGGAATAACATTTCTTTCACTATTTCTACCATATCTACTCATATCAAATCTTCTTTCTTCTAGTTGTGCCCTAGTTTTTAGACTAGGATTTTTTTTATCAAACATACCTAGATCCATTCTTTTGAAACAAAATTTTTCACTTATTCTTCTTTTAACAGAACATAAATCTTTCAGATCTTACCTTTTCAATCAAACATTTTCACTGTTCTTACCTTTAGCAGAGCACAAAGCTTTTAGATCTTACCTCTTTTCTTCAGATCTGCTTCATTTCTTGGCACAATGCTTCACAAGTCAAGTGGAATACTACGCACTACAACAGTAGATCTATGCACATAGCTTTTTCTCTCTCTCAGTTTCCAGCAATCACAGTTTTAGGTCCCGACAACGGAACCATTTGTTGGCACAGTGGTAGACCCAGCGTTCAATGCTTCAATAGCGTACCAATAAAACCCTAACTACCAGCCCTTTTGGCAACACCTACGAAGCAGATGAAGTCTCACCCAAGGTAGAGGTAGGGGTGGTTGTAGGACTCCAGTGTCTACAACCTAGTTGGTACATAGATCTGTGATTACAATACCCTAGATTAGCACTTAGCAGTTATCATTCATTAGCATGTAATCATTATTCACAATGCATATAAAACCCTAATTACAGGGCAACGCAGTATTCACCAAGATCTAACACACCCAAGCACTTAGCATACAGAAGTAGATCATAGCTAGCATTCATTTACATCACTAAGCACTAAGATATCATATCAGATTCATCTAAACATGTATTATTGCACTAAGCATAAATCATATGAACAATATACAACCATAAGCACAACGCAACCATAACACGGGATATACGTGGTTCACCCCCA
>SNQJ01S0040184.1:68304-90002 GCA_010110895.2 Picea sitchensis
TCCTCCTCTTCTTTGTCCTCCAACTGCTTTGTGTTAATTCTCCTTAGGCTTGAGGAAAGGCTAAAGGGTTGGGACAAATGGATTTGGCAAATGGGCAGAGTTTCTTCGCTATAATTTTTCCTCCTCCAAATGGTACCCCTACCCCTTCTTTTATAGGCTAGAAGGAGCTAGGGTTTTGGACGAACTCTCGTCCATGCATGGCCAGGAGTTTCAGTTAACTAACCCATAGCTTTTTGTCCTGTCGGCAACTTTCCTTTTTTGGTGATTCTGAAGGTACACGTGGGTTGTAGTGGGCCTGCTAGCGTTTACTTTTAGATAAACGCGGGCTATAGTGGCCCAACTAGCGTGTACTTTTAAAAATGGAGTTTTTAGAAGAGTTGTTCAATAGTCTTTTGGCAATGAAGGGACATGAGTTGGCCTGATGCCAGGTAAGCATGTGTGGTGCAATTTAGGGTTATAACACCGCATAGGATAGGATATCTGAGCGCACCTCGCCAAATCCTCCTTCCCTGAGCTAGGTTACATCACAAATCCTCCTTACAACTACTTGCGCTTAGCCCTACAAGTTCTCAACACATAGTCATGCACCAAGCCGATATGATCACATAGATCCAACTACTATCTCATTTTCTACTACTTCTTGCATCGCCTAGATATTTATTTATACATTACAAAAGGGCCTAAACATGGGTAAACCCATGGGCTGACATCACATACCCGTTACATAAACCCAAAACCCAAAAATCCTTAATCAAGGGGTCGAGATCCCGTAATCTCCGCTTCGACTTGCGCTCCGCCTTCGATTGGCCTGTCAAAGTCCCAAAATGGTCAAAATGACAAAGGATCCTCAAAACTTGGTCAAGGGCCAACATTTATCTTCCATAATTGGAATCATTTTTCAGTCATCACATACCGATTCAATCTAAAACAAATCCTACCAAAGTGATAAAAAAAATTGGTTTATTTTAGTTTGAAGAAGATGTGACCAATACAACATGACATGTATCTTCACTCTTGAATCTTGCACCAGCTGCGAATCCCCTTCCAAAATTTAAGGATCATTTGTCTAAATTCTTAGTAAATAGCACCATTTCCACTAAAGAACATTTAATTGCATTCTCTAATGCATGTCATAATATAGGAGAAGATGACAGTGACACTTGCATGCAATTATTTGTCAATTCTTTATAAGGAAAAGATGCAACTGATGTTTTTGAATTACCTCTTAAATTGTTTTTGGCTTGGGATGAATTGATTTACTAGTTTAAATCAAATTATGAGAAGCCTAAAAACACAACATATTTGTTAAGGGAATATAATAATATTGTTTACAACAATGGTGAAACAATAAAGTCCTTCAATCTCTGTCTCACCAAGTTATACAATCAAATTCATGATTTAATCCACCCTCGTAAGCAAGTTGCTTTTATTCAATACTATAATGCATTACCCTCTTATTATTGTCTAATATTAGAAGAGAAGAGTGTAACCAACTTAGGGTATGTGATTTCAATCCTTAAAGGAGAAACACTTATTTTCAGAGATATCCTAGATAGTCGTGGCTGGGGAACAGATGGGTATTCAATAAAAGAAGGATACAACACTATTCTCTCCTCTTTAAGGGTGATCCAAAATTCAACAAAATGGAAAAAATATTTGGAGCCAAGACGCTCTGCCCAAAATAAACATCTTTATTTGGTCCCTAGAACATTGAAAAATCCCAACGGGAGAAAACCTGATGAGAATAGGTTTCCACGGTCCCTTCATCTGTCCTCTTTTCCAAAATAGTCAAGACACTATCCAACATCTCTTATGGGATTGCACCTTCTCGAAAATAGTCTAGAATGCCTCTTATGGAGACTTGACTCATCAAATACGATGGCCCTCATATTTAAAACCTTGCTTGGGAAATTGGGAAAAATATTGCCAAGGAACCTTTCGTATAAAACCAATATTCAAAATATTGTGGAGGTCCCTTCCCAAGTACATCTCTTGGAAGATCTGTCTAGCAAGAAACAAACAAATTTTCCAAGGAAAAAGTACACATCCCCAAAGTGTTTCTAGTAAGGTCAAAACGCTTCTATCATATGTTATGAGCATTAAATCTATGAACATAGAATATCCGTCCAACTGGAGTATCCCAAAGAAGGTTTGGATCATAAGATTCAACCTTCACTCTGGCAAAAATTCTCACTCAGTGTAAATATAGCACTTGCAACTTTATACTCTCCATAGCATTGATGAATGGATTCAAAATCAATTTGATCATACACTCTGTTTTNAATTACTATTGGAATATCGGGAAGGACACCAATAATAAAGAAAAGTCTTATGCATTACTCAAAGGACTCCATTTAGCAAAGACCCGACAAATTTCCAATCTGGATGTTATAGGAGACTCCAAGTCAATCATAAGGATGATGATCCAGGGAACCGAGGGAAACAATTGAGCCTAAAAATAATTATTGATTGAATACGTGTAGACTCAAGGACCCTCAAGCCAAAATTCTTTCACGTTCCGAAGGAAAATAACACGACAACAACCAAATTGGTGAAAGAGGCCATAGGGAGACCTTCTGGAACCTTAGGGGTGGAGGGTGTTGAAGTCTTAGCCCCCCTAGTCTAATTCTTTGTCACATGACCAGGAGCCAGTGCACAAAGGCTAAAGGAGAAGCCACTTGGAGCTCCAACACAAGAGGGGAAAGGTGGAGCAGACAGGTGGCCAACGCAAGAGGGGAAAGGTGGAGTAGACATGTGGCAAGTGTAAAGTCGATGACTCATCGACCAAGGACAGTTAGGTTTAACAACATATACAATGATCTCATTATGGTTTCGAGTGATCAGTATATCCATCCAGTCGAGCTCATGGGAAATCAAAGGTTGAAGGCTCTAATGCGGATGGATCGTGTGTGCAACAACCTATATGCATAGATGATTATCCAGGATGACATTAGGCCCAGACTTAAGCTCACATATATGAAGGCTTCAAGTACATCACACTAGGTATAGTTTGTCACTTATCTGTTTGACAAGAATTCGACATTGATCGTTGCATGGGAAAATCTTGTTCAGTGTTCGCCCTTGCTGGGGAAAATTCCATATGTGTCTTTGGTAAGTTAGTCTCACCCTGTGCACCCTATTAATTGCATAGGTTATCTAGTGTTGATTGTTTCTCAGCAAATTTCTACCTACAAACTTGAGGATCCCCCTTGTTATTCCTTGTCTCGTCCACCACCTCTCCCTCCACCTTTTCATTACTTCGTCGAGGCCTTTTCCCCGAGACCTTTGTTGAATTATTCTCCTCCCAAAAAAATCCCAATTCACAGGAAACCCAATTCTCTATAGCATCGTGCCCCCCCTAGCAACATGGAAAATACCTAGAGGAATCAAACCACACCAGATTTCGTGCAGTTGCAGGGTGTCAAGGGATTACTAGCTCATTTTGTTCATCCAAATCCTGAGGTGGAATGTGTGGACTACCAAAGGACATGAATTCAGATGGGAGCACTCATCTCCACCCTAAATTTTGAACTTGAAACCCTCTCTCAACAAAGACATCTAATTGAAAGGAAACAAGATTAAATTTATGATCAAAGGAGTCAAATTGAAGTGCAGCGCAACAGTTTGGAGATAATGCATAGTTGATTGGATCAGATGGAATGAAATCGTGAGGAACCAATCACACCTGGGAAATATAACGGTAGATCCTCTACTACCTCAGGAATCCATACATCAGAGAGATGATAAATCCAAACGAGAATAAGACAGAAAATATCTGGCGAACCATGAAAGATGGGCGTCATAGCAACATATCCTCCATCGCCTCAGGGATCCATAAGTCAGAGAGATTACATCTAGACAATAATAAAAACAAAGAAAATATGATGAACCATGAAAGATGGGCATGATAGAAACAGATCCTCCATCGCCTCAGGGATCCATAAATCAGAGAGATTGCATTCAGACAATAAGAAAAACATAGAAAATATGATGAACCATGAAATATGGGAATGATAGCAACATATCCTCCATTGCCTCAAGGATCCATAAATCAGAGAGATTACATTCATATGGGAAGGAAAATAGAAATAACATGTAAACTAAGAAGACAGTCTAATAAAAATGATTCAAAGGAATCTTCAATAACATATATTTACAACCCAAGCCCTCAGAAATACAAAATGAAATATTATAGAGCCCTTCTCCTCTAAACTCTCTCGGCTCTCCAACCTTTGAAGAACACCCCCCTCTCTAACATAAACTTGAACTGATCTATTTATACTCAGATCACTCCATGACTACCAGGAGTGTGATCTTGACATCCCATTCAAGGCTTTACATCTAGGCATCCTTCTGTGAGAATGTGTGTGTATTACTTTGTCAGACACAAACTCAGATCAACATGGGCCTTGGGGAAAAACCATCCATAGGGGTACCTCGGGCTAACAGTTTTGTCTCCACAGTCAAACCTTACATGCCTTCTAATTATGGAGTAAGTCTAGGTTTCAACCACCAATCCTTTTTCATTAACCTCTTTCTCTCAGGATCACAACGAGGCTTAATGCCTAGGGGGAGGCCACGTGCTACTCTTGGATTTGATGTTTTATAAGCACGTGATTTTGGGGCCGTCGAAGGTGGTTTGGACCCACACCAATTTTGAGCCCGCAATCCACCACCTTCCGCTATGTAGCTCTTTCTCTATACCATGGTTTCAATTGCGGGACCACTCAAGAATTTTATCGTTCGAGCATGTTGTGTCCCCGCAATAAAACGTGGTCATTGATCTAGTCATGATCTGTGATCTAGGTGATCATGATGAATTTAGAACCACCGCTAAAGTTTATCCACCTTCCAACTTTAGGATCATTTTAACTACGTTGGGAGATGGTGCTAATTTTGGCATTGAACAATAACACTTCTCGGAGGATGATCTGACGTGCTGGACTTACGTCACTATGTTGACATGTTGTGAAAAGAGAGGTGACATGTGTCACTTGGAAACAAGCAAAATAAATTCCCAAAGGTGCCTCGAATGAGTGCCACGTGTCATCCCCAGATGGATTCCAGGTGTCATCACTGACGACAGCGCCACATATCCGAACTGATGACTACCATATGCTTTGGCACTTTAGAGATCGAGGGTGGTATGCATGTAGACTTGGAGATCTGAAGTGAATGATGACCGTCAATCTGAGGAGGACACACGACAAGGATCTGTTAACTCCAAGAGAAAACACTCTGGATGAAAATGGGAGCGAGGAAGATGAAACTCCCAAAGCTCAGAGTCTTGAATAAAACTACCACCGTTATATTTGGATGGACATGTGGTAACAATCTGTGGACTTCAGGAGAAAATGCTTTGAATGAAAGAGAGAGGGGAGGAGCTAAAACACCCGAAGTCCAGATTCCCAAAGTAAATATTGATCGTCCAATGGAGAAGGATGTGTGTCACCTGATCTGCAACTTCAGGAGAAAGTACTATGGAGGAAAATGAGAGGGGAAGCAGAAACTCCTGAAGCCCGAACTCCCGAAGTAAATCATGACCGTCTGATCTAAAATAACGTGTGGCGCTTGATCTGTGACTTTGGGGCTTCCACCTGGTCTTTAAACCTTGAGAAACTTTGACATGATGAATACACATGAGCCGTTGATCTGAGATTCTCCTGGGATCTCCGCCGTTGAAAATTGAACCCGGCCACTACTTTTTTTTCAGCCCCAAAATAGACTACCCTGAATGTTGCACTTGTGCTTATGGTTGTTTCTCGAGAAAGAAAAATATTTGGACAACTGTTGCGACCCTTGAAAACTTCATGTGATAAAACCTTGTACCATTGTGACATTGATACTATCTTACGATGTTGCTTAACCCATGAAGAGGATGAACAAGTTTTAAATGACTATCACCCTGGATCTTGTGGCGATGATCTTTCTAGGATGGCTACAACGCAAATTGTTTTATGTGTCGGTTATTTTTGGCCTTCCATATTCAAATATTGCATTGAGGTCATTAAAACATTCCTATGCTATCATATCATTCAGAAGAAATCACGTACCCACCCATCTTCACTTCATCCCATTGTCGTTATCGGCCTCTTTGCCAAATGGGGTATCAATTTCATGCAATGTAAGCCTACCTCAGCTGATGGGGGTGGTTATATTATCATTGTCGTTGATTATTTCACTAAATGAGATGAGGATATTCCTACATTCCTTAATAATGTCCGAACTACAACACTTTTTTGTGTTCAATCACATCATCTCTCGATTCGGTGTCCCACAAGCTATTGTAATTTATCATGAATCCCATTTCCAAAACCAAATGATGGGTGAATTGCGCATGAAGTTAGGTTTTCGCCATGAAAATTCATTCCCTTGCTACCCTCAGGAAAATGGACAAGTTGAAGCCAACAGCAAAGTCTTGAAAACCATGCTTCAACGCATGGTGGGAGTGAACAAAACCTCTTGGAATTTGTAACTCTTCTCCACACTCTGGGCTTATCAAACTTCAGTTAAAACCGCCACTAGACTTACATCCTTCCATTTGGTATACGAGATAGAAGTGGTATTATCGATTGAATGGAAGATTCCCTCTTTGAAACTCACTGTGGAACTCCTACCCCATACTTTTGTTGAAGAGGAACGACTTTTATATCTAACCAAGATGGATGAAACTCGTCGCAATGTTTCTCTCATCAATGAGACATATAAAAAATGCATCAAAAATCAATATGATAAGTCCATCCAAACTCGCATTTTCAAAAAAGGAGATCTCATCTTGGTCTGTGATCAAGATCATGACAAACTTGGGGCAGGAAAGTTAGAACCCATGTGGCACAGGCCATACATCATAAAACATGTGTTACAAAGAGGTGCCTACGAGTTAGTGGATTACAATGGATTATCTCTCGGTGAGCTCCGAAATGGGATTTACATCAAGAAGTACTATGCATATAATACCTCGCATGTGTGCCTTGTACATTATTGTACTATATGATTTTGATATGGTGTGTCTTTACTTTTGTGTGCATGAGTTTTTCCCCAACTACTTATACTTTTCTTTGTAATTGAATGCACATATGACATCAGCCTTTCCCATCTATTTCGGGTTTGCATATGGCGCTAGTAGACATACCCAGAATATCACTTCTATAACTTGGGTCATTTACCACTCTGGCGAGTTAGTGAGCTAAGGAGGAATTTTCCTCGGATCTGCAACCAATAATGTTGCAGAATATGATGCCATCATCATACTTTTAACTGAATCCTCTTCTCTAGGTATATCTCAATTGATTATCAACCTTGATTCTCAACTCGTGGTCTGTCAACTAAACCGTGAGTACGTTGTTCGTAATCCAATTTTTCCACGTCTCCATTAAGGGTTCATCGTCTCAAACGATCTTTTGAATTTCTAGAATATAGACATATATCAAGAGAATTCAATACGATTATAGATTCTTTAGAAAATTATATGTTAAATCAGTGCATTACGCACAAATAAATATTTGGTACATAAAGCGTATAAATAAAAAACATCACATAAAACAAAAAATACAATATAAGAAGCCACCACAAAACTCATCTGTATATAAGATTGATAGAATCAGTTTTTTCTAAATACATCATCCAAAAAGTACATAGCAGGGAAAAACATGGGCCTTTATTCCCATAAAAACATCATAAAAGACTAAAAGTGTCTCGAGGCTCTACTTGTCTCCCTAGACCATGTTGTGCTCAACATAGCACACTACTGCTCTCACCACTCACCGTAGCAAATGACTGAGACCTTCAGGGACCCCGACTGCTTGTCTCTAAAGGTGTAGGGGTACAAATTGCATCCTCATGGAAGGAACTCCCATGGTCAAACCACAAAGGTTCCTCTCCACCTCTAAGAGTCCTCTTATTCCGACGTCATGCTCTGTCACTTCTTGAGCATCTCCATGATGTCCTAGTGTTGGCATCTCTATCGGACGTGATGCACCCCTATCTGCATGATGAAAAAAAATGACTTATATCCCTTAGCATACAACCAAAAACATATAAAAGACAAAAATATTGTTATAAGGTTATGATGTTTCGTACCTGATACATCCCACTGTGTACCCTCGGGAAGGATTAAATATTCACTTCCCCTGAAGTCCACCCTAGCATATGGAAAATAATTGATCACCACAAGATACCTTCTCTAACATGCAAAGAATTCAGCAGTAAATAAAAAATCCGAGGGTTCATTCCCCAACTTAGGGGAAAGGCTATTCTAGCACTCCATACGGGGCTCAGTCACAAGGTGTGCTATAAATGCAACCCGCAGTTGCATCTGTGGAACTCTCTCCATGAAAAATGAAACTAAGAAGGATCCATACCCAAACTATTTATGTTTGCCCGTTCAACACTTGGAGATATGCTCCCTAATGTTCCTTAAAAACCCTGCACTCCAGTTGAATAGCCTAGTCTCCAAGCACTGAATGGCATAACATATTTGGTACTTGGAAGCTAGATGGACACTAGTACTTCCTGCCAGTTTTGTGATAGAGAAAAGGATGGATTTAAGAGATGAATCCATCACTTCTTTTATGAAAATCCTCCCTCCTACCAAGCATGAATTTGGTATGCAGTATTGGGCAACATATGCCTCTATCGGTCGTGGATTGGACCGATGTCCAGACACGAAAATAAAGGCTCCTCTCCTTGAGAGCCTCGTCAAAAAATATACATCATCCATGTCAATCTCAAGCATGTGTGGTCCTATTCAAAATACTTGCTCATCATTATCCCGTAACCCGATCAAATATTCAAGTAAAATAACTTCTTTCCTCATATTTTGGAGTTTGAAGTACTTTAGCAAGCCACAATTTCGTAAGGCCACCCTCGCTTGAGGGTCTTGTAAGGTTTCAATGTCATCAAATTCATGTTTGTGTTCTTTCCATTCAATCATGATTAGTTATGTGAAAACCTGCAAATTCATGAATTAAGCATCATTAGCTAAGTTTTCAAAGAAAAAATTTCATTTTCCAACCTTAAAATCATTTTTTTTTTTTGCGCCTAGCCCTACTTATAAGGAAAGAACAGAGCACTAGAAATCTCTAAACGCACATACCAGGGCGTTTAAATCTTGGTCAGTGCTCCCCTTGATTAATTGAGGGAGCGATGATCTAGTTTGGCACTCTAGGGCTTCCCAAGGAGCCCAAGAACATAAATTAAAGGCTAAAATTCAATAAAAAACATGTAAATAAATGATAAAGAGGAGAGAACCAACCTGGTCCAGGTGGATTTGTAAACGGTCACCCACATCTCTCGCAATCAGTGCCCGAAAATCACTCCAAAAGAGGGGAAAACCCAAAGGGAAAAGGAGAATAGTACAACAAAAGGTGAAAATGCCTTTTTGTCCTAATTTGATTTTTAAAATGCCCAGATTTGGTCATTTTTTCCTCCTTTTCACATTTTATAAAGTTTATTTTTTGAGTTTTTGTCATTTTTAAAAGAAATTGCTCATATATTTTGCCCATAACAACTTGATTATGCAGGAATTTAAGAAGAGATTCTTTGATGACCTTGTAATGCCAACGAGCTTAGTATTTTTTTCTTTCTCATGCTCATAAATACATGAGAATGTGATTGAGTATACTTTTATCACTTTTTCGGACTCATAAATGTTATACGAAAAAGGAACCCCCTGGAGTTTCCTTAATCTTTTTTCAGACTCTCTAAACATGAAAAGATTGTCGAGTGATATTTCTTCCTTTCACGCTCGTTAAACAGTTTGAAAGGGCATATTTTGAGTGATAGTTTATCTGTTTTTAGGCCTAGCGAGACTAATTATAAAAAACGAAAACCCAAGAGTTTTTTTTAAGTTATTTTCAAACTCCCTAAACAATAAAAACAACTGAGTTTTCCTTCTATGTACTCGCAAAAATTACACACTGAAGAGCCCATATGGGGATGAACCCTTACTTCTTCCAGTTTGTTAAATAAAAGAAGAGGAACTTACTGAAGGTGAGTTATATTGAACATGTGTTATCATCCTTGGGCTTGTTAAATAAAAAAGAGGTTCTCATCTATCGGGATGGGGGAAAAAATTGAAGGAAGTGGGTCAAGTTATTTGAAAAAAATTTAAGCATCTCTTGTAGTCGCACTTGAACATGACACTTGTTTAAACCTCCTCACTAAACACTTGGATAAGCCTTTAAACCTCCACACTAAACCAATCCTATGAATCTTTCTACTCCTTTGATCCATCCAAAGGATGCATCAACACTCGCTACATTATGTTTTGGTCCACTCTAATTTTATACTTTCAAGTATCACATCATGCCTCAGTGTTCAAGGGAAGTGTTTACCTCAAAATTAAACCATCCACAAAGTCACCAATTTCCATGCCCATGTCAGTCCTTGTTCATCTACTATATCTTATCACTTTCCTATGACAAGTTTTGTGTCGATTGATAAGGGATACATCAATTCCCTCCTTCGATGAGTCTTTTCCTGTCGAATTCAACAAATTATCCAGGAAGTAGACTTAGGAACACATCAGTACCTTGGGACCTGCACGCCTCAATGGTAGGCCTCCTCGCATTCGGAAATGGGTATCCATAAATGACCCATGAACGACTGATTCCACAAATGTTTGACTTCAACTCATTTTTCAAATTTGCTAGAATGTACTTTAAAAGTACCTTGAAAATCATCGAGATCAATGGCAATTTATCTCGCACTTAATAATGGTATACCTCAATGGTCGGTAATCAAGTGGTTTCTACCATGTTTGACATCAAAAAATCTATTCACATGGATAGATTCGTACTACATAGGGATTGGGACAAAGACCCTGGGTTAAGAATTCACTTTGTTATCTTCTTTTCCCATGCTATGAAGGAGATCATTTGAACATGTTGATATATATGTTATCACATAGATACACATTGTATTGATATATGGCTATGATTTATCATATCGTAGCTCCACTATGTATTTTTCGTGGCTACGATCAATTCATGTCATAGAGGTATGGATCCACATTGTACCTCTGGTGGCCATACCCTTAGTCAATATCATCATGGATCTGCCATGTATTTATTGGCAGCCATACTTTGAGTGACTTGTAGTCCAAGCATAGGTATTCCTGCCTCGGGAATGGAACACATATTAATATTATTTGGTGGTTGTATGTAGCTTCTACCAGGTTCCCCAACTGCATACCCTTGCTTCGAAGAATCTACAAAGTGTTTTTTTCATCAGCATTCGTCTTTTGACTTCACACTTTAGGGGGAAATCTGTTACACATCAAAATTCTTCACTTCGACAATGTCACATTCTCATTGTTGTATGTATCATGTCACACTTTCGTCACAAGTGTCGTAAGTGTTGCATTATCTTTCTTTAAGTATCGCATCATGAACGACACCATGAAAACACTTTCTACAAACTCTAAAACATGTTAGAAGAAGAAGCCCCATCATCTGACAGTCGAAAAAATGTTTTTCTATGGGAATTATTCATCTTGGAAACTTTTGGGAAGATCAACGCTCCCCTGCTCATACATAGGGAGCGCTAGTTCTATTTGTCCATCTCAGGGGGAGCGTTCTAGTGCTTTGTTTCCCATTCTAAGGGAGCCCTGAGTTGGTTGAGGAAATCTTGGAAAGAAATCCCATTTCTTCTAAAGACAGCTATGGATTGAGTTTGTTTGGCTCGAATCTAAATCCGGGGTTGCATCTAAGGGAGATATCACAACTATTGGAGTGATATCCTCAACTAATTCCAAATATACCCAAGGTAGTTGAACCTCTCAAATATTATAAATAGAGGCATTCCCATGGTGAAGAAGGAGGAGAAAAGCAACAAAGCATTGTTATTTTGATTGTAGATCTTTCAATCAAGGATTGGACGAGAAGGACTTGAAGAGGCTGCTGCAACATCATCTAAAGATTGTAAGTTTCCTTTTGAATTTCTAATTAATATACTTGGATTATTTCCTTAAATTATGTGTTTACATGTGCTTGTCTATGCTTGTCTTAATCTTCATAGATCGATCGATTTTATCTAATCCATTAGAGTAGGAGAATAGTCATTTGTTTTTTGTTGTCCATTGCAGGTACTATTTGGAGCTCACAGATTGGAGCAGCTTGGAAAAATGTCATAAACGAGGTACATCATACTTCCCATTCTTCTCTCTTTTTAGATGGATAAAATGAATCTATATGAATGGTAGTGTCCAAATGCGATATTTTGTCTTGGTAGAGGAGTCTGTAATCCAAGGTAAAGTTCACATGTCTGGAGGGGAATATTTCCATAACAATAATCTCTCTTTATTCATATATATAAGGTATCTTCATAGTTTTCAAACATGGATTATCATAATTAATAGCTAAGTCACATGGTTCGGGTTCGAGTTCGGGTTCAACAAAGATTAGGTTCAATTCAGGTTCAAATTTTCCAATAAGGTTTGGATGAGGTTTGACTTTAGGTTCGGTTATATATATTGAAACCTAATCAAACCTCATACCAAACCTCAATAAAATTCTCTTTCAAATTCATCCTAAGGTTCTAATTCGAGCACACATTCGAGTTCGTTCAGGTTCAGCATCAGGTTCGTCGAACCTTGAGGTTCTCCAGATATCAAACCTCAAGCTTTAGGTTCGATGAACCCTATGAATTATATTAATAGGATTTACCTATACCTAAAACTACACCTAGAGATAGAACTTTCCTCCCCTTACAATGTCATTCCATGCTTAGCCTTTTCATGTCTTTCCTTCAATTTCCTTGCCTTTCCTTGCTTTTCATTTCCTTGCATTTCCATACCAACATGTCCTTGAATGGCTTGAGGAGGCAAGTAAACCTTCAGTTGCATTGGATCTAGAGAATTATGTTTCAGCTAGTGGGGCCCCTATGCTATCATTATGTCGACCAGAAAATCATTTGTTGGAGTATGTCTAGCACTAGTGTTTTTCTCAATGAGGCATAATGCAAGTTTTTAAGAGGAGATCAATTTTCAAGAACAATATGTCAGGCATTTGTGGGTAGTGTAGTCGTGTGGGCCTTGGCCAAAACAACTTGTGAGAGCTTACGAAACTCCGTTATGATACTCAACTTGGATTTTATGCCCCCAAACCAAATTGGCCACATGTCCCTGAATGGCTTGACGAAGCGAGTTGCAACTCATGATAAAACTCAAACCGGGACTCAGATGGATGAATCCTTAGTTTCATTGGATCCGGAGCACATATTTTCAGCTATTGGGTCCCCTCAGCTATCATTCCATCGACCGAAAAACCATTTTTTGGAGTATCACTCACACTAGGATTTTGTTCAATGAGGCATAGTGCAATTTCTCAAGAGGAGGTCGATTTTCAAGAACACTATGTTGGGCATTTGTGGGTAGTGTATTCATGTGGGCCTTAGCCAAATATACTTGCGAGAGCTTACATAACTCCTTTATGCTGCTCAGTTTGGATTTTATGCCCCCTGACCAAATTGGCCACATGTCCCTGGATGAATTGAGGAGGCGAGTTGAAACTAGCGATAAAACTCAAACTAAGACTCAAATGGAGGAACCTTCATTAGAATTGGATCTTAAGAATCAAGTTTCAGCTAGTGCGATCCCTCCACTACCATTCCGTTGACCAAAAAATCATTTGTTGGAGTATCTTCGGCACTAGGGTTTTTCTCAATGAGGTATATTGCCATTTCAGAAGAGGAGGTCAATTTTCAAGAACAATGTGTCGGGAATTTTTGAGTAGTGTAGTCACATAGGCCTTGGACAAAGATACTTGTGAGAGATTACAGAACTCCGTTATGCTGCTCGGTTTGGATTTAATGCCCCCGGACCAAATTGGCCACATGTCCCTGAATGGCTTGAGGAGGTGAGTTGCAACTCGCAATAAAACTCAAACCAAGACTCGGATGGATGAACCGCTAGTTGTATTGGATCTGGAGAAATGGGTTTCAGCTAGTGGGGCCCCTACGCTATCATTTTTTTGACCGAAAAAACATTTGTTGGAGTATCTCCAGCACTAGATTTTTGGTCGATGAGGCATAGTGAAATTTTTGAAGAGGAGGCAATTTTCAAGAACATTGTGTCTCTTGATTTTTCAATAGGCTAGGTTAAGAATGAAGTTTAATCCATTTTATCATTTAACCATAACCATAAATGTTGTAGAAATCAAGATCACAAGAAGAAGCACCATGCACAAGAACACAAAATGTATCCTAGGAAACCCTTCTCAACAAGGGAAGAAAACCCAGCCAAATCCTTTGCTATATTCTTCAAGAGAAGGACCTTCACCTCCAAGAAATACCTAGCACACAAGAGGGTTATTAGGCCCTAGAACTCTAGTGCCCAAGAGAGGTGTGCACCTTTTTCCAAAGAAGTGTACTTTCTGAAATTTCCAAACTCACAAGTATGATATGATTCCAGAATGGGGAATCATCCCTTACTTATATTAGACTTTGTCAAATCAACAAAGGTGTACATTGGCTCAACAGGGCCGACCTATGTAAGTCACTTTATAATTTGTTATTATTATTAGTATTATTATTAATATTAACAATATTAATTAACTTTTACATTTATTATTAATCACATTAAGATAGGGCCGACCTATACCCTTTACATAACAATTAGGGTTACAGGAGGGTCTTACTCTTGAACAACATATATCAAAGGATCTAATTCACCCACTAGTTCTCATCCACTAGGGGCACATCCATAGGGATGTCATAGCACTGGCTCACTGCATTACATAGGAGAACTAAATCTACACATGTTCACCTATGCTCATCCACAGGCACATCCACTCTACAGATCTTCTTTCCCAGTGCCTCACACAGGAGATTCATCTTGATTTTTCTCATCAACTCTGCTACTCAGAGGAGGATAACACAACATCTTCATTTATGTTCATAGGACGATGCACCCAACACTTTGGGATTTCACAAATTCACCTTGTGCTCAGCCACAAGCACGCCCAACTCATCAAATCATCTTTCCCACTGGATAATCATTTGGAGTTCTTCTCACTCTCTGAATGGAGGAGTTCATCTCTATGTTCCTAGTTCCATCTCAAGCAGGAACCACATACCCTTCTTAGGGGATTTCTCCCAGTTTTTTAAGCTGAGAGAAAGGCTTCACATAGCTGCAATGATCCACACCTCATAGGTTTGTAAGATGGAGAATGTCTCACGTAGATGCATTCATCAACACTCCCTCTCAGCTAGGGAGGCATTCTTCATAATGTCATGTCTCACACGGATGTACTCTGAATTTTGTTTTTGGATGGAGTCATCAATACTCCCTCTTAACTAGGAAATCATTTTTCACCAAGTTACTCTGGTGAAGATTTATTTAATCTTCCCATGTGTAGGAAGGTATTGCAAGTGTACGAATTTCCTCTGTATCATATCTCTTATCTAATTATATTTCATCTCATCGTGTTTCAATCCATCAGGAAACATTGGGTTCTCAAGGAGCTTTACACACGGCTCTTGGTTATCATCATAGGATCCATCTCATGGTCAAGTAAATCTGCTAGAAGCTAGTGAAGCCACATTGCTTCACTCTTGATGTTATTTACTCTACCTCTGTGGAACTTAAGGTCACATAGTTTTATTTCCTGTTGTATCAGAAAACCATGGAAAACTTTATGGTAGAACATCAACTGGATGTGCTCTCCCGGTCCAATGTACTTTTTCTCAATCTGAATCAGCATATCCTACAAACTCAAGTTCATACTGGAGGCATATCTCAGGCCATATCCAATTGTGTCTTGTATATATCTCAATACATGTTTTGTTGTTGTCTAGTGAGTCTGTCTAAGCATATTCATTGCATGGCATGAATCAAGTATGGTGTTAACCAAATACATTAGTGATCCAATTGGATGTGGATCAGTCTCGGCTGAATCATCATGAACTTTCTTCTTTAAATCCATCATGGTGGATTTTTCATTCTGTCATACTGAACTTCTTTAATATTTTCACTGTAAATTTTCCTTGACTCAGGAAAATCTTATCGGTCATCTGTCATACTTCTTGTCCCAAGAAGTAGTGAATCATACTCATATTCTTCATCTCAAATTTAGAAATCAAGGATTACTTGTAACAACAACGCTTTCTGAATAAGTCATTAGGATCAGGCTCTTGTCACCAACATTGTAATGATATAGGTTTGTATCAACAACATTCTTGTTGAAATCCAAACTTATCAAGAATCTATCTATATGATATAGTTTCCAACTCATGGATGGTAGTACAGATGGAAGTGTATCAGGTTCACTGGATCAAGTGTCTCATCATAGACACCTCCTTCTGTTTGTGAGAAACCTCTAGCTATAGATATCGTTTTGTATTTCTTGACACTTTCATCGGTTGCATGCTTTACCACATACTTTCCTTTCTGGTCCCTGAATAATATCTTATGCATCATTATTTTAAGATATACTGGTATTCTTTTGTTATGGAATCTTTCCATACTGGTTCTCTTGTTTCTTATCTAATACAAGGAGTCTCAATATCAATGAAGTGGCTCATGACAGAAGGATAGCTCGAAAATCCTCTTTTTCTTTTTCTTTCTCGGAATGTGCCTTGCGAGGCTTGTATGTTTCTCTACCTCTTTCAGAGTGAGTATAGGTAGGAATTTGATGCCTTACTGCAATATCTCTGAACATATCAACTAGAGAAACTGGATCAATTGGAATAATGTTTTTCTCCCTCTGATCTGCTGAAGGGGGAGAAAGGCATTGTCTCACTGTTAATCTCTATCTGAGATTCTCTAGATTTTGAAGAGCTATCTCTTATTCAAGGGAAACATCGTTTTTGCTTGTTCTTGTATGATGAACAAATTAAATATGGTTTGGACTAACGTACTAGGGATAATGGTCCAAATCTTGAGAGCTCCCGTACTGGAAATAATATTCATCATTTATTTGAAAAATGAAATCAACTATAGAATTAGAGATTAATTAATTTACCTAGTTGTAGTCATGTCCTTTTAGAGGAATTAATTCTCCTCTCTCTTATCTTCACTCTTTTGAGGTGGATCTAGATCAATGTCAGCGGTGGAAGCATATTTTCTTCCCTTCTTTCTGGTTGCACAGTTTCTTGCAATGTTTCCATACTTGTCACATGTAAAGCATTGAATTTCTGAAACACCTCTTCTTTGATAACCTGGATTGGATGAAGAATTTTCACCCTTAAATGTTTTCCTAAAATTTCTTTTGAATTTTTCTCCCTTCTTTGTATGAAGTGCAAGAGCATGATTTTCTTCTGAGGAATATTCCACTTTATTTCTAAGTATAAGTTCTTCTTGAGTGCAATCTATCCATAGACACTCAAAGGTTGGTAGAGCTTCTCTTCCACTGATACTTTGAATGAAAGGCTCCCATGATTTTGGAAGATTATGGAGAGTGGTTAAGAAAATTTCTCTATCAGACATGATTTCCCCAATGGTCTCTAGTTGTTCTTTAATCTCTGACAACTTCATAAAGAAGAGTGCAACTGCATTATCCTTCGTCATCTTGGTACTTTGAAGTTGGCTCTTTTAAGTAAGAGCTCTGAGAGTGTTGTCACTTTCAAACATTCATTTTAATGTTTTATACATATCATAGGTTGTCTTCAGATTTGCAATACGGGGTAAGAGATGATCTCTTATTGAGTAGATGATTATTTTTCTTTCCTTGACATCTTCTTTTCTTATCTTCTTTTCTGTATCGATATTTGTGTCTAGTAGAGTTTTAGTTATTACATCCAAGAGATCATCTTCTTCAAGAGTGACTAGAAGCTTTGATTTCCAAGGTCTGAAGTTGTTTGCTCCATCAAGCCTATCTTCTACTAATGTTATGTTCTTCATTTGATTTGTTTCTTCGAACACTTGTCGACTGGATTTTGAAAAAGTAATGATTAGGATAAAATAGAAACCTTGGATTATTTGTACTTATGACTTCCAATAATCAATTTGGTAGTATCATTGAGATGCTTGTTGAAAAAAACGTTTCTTCAGAAGGCAAGGCAAGACAAGTCATGACAAAGAAAGGTAAAGAAAGGAATGGCAAGGCATGGCATGGCATGACAAGGCATGGAAAGTGAAGGCAAGGAAAGGCATGGCAAGGAATGGAAAGGCATGACAAGTGAAGGCAAGGAATGGAAAGGCATGGAAAGGCAAGGCAAGTGAAGGCATGACAAGTGAGGGGATGGCATGAAAGGGCATGGCAGGTGAAGGCATGGCAAGGCATGACATGGCATGACAAGTGAAGGCATGGCATGACAAGGAAAGTGAAGGCATGGCATGGCATGGAAAGTGAAGGAAAGGAATGGAAAGTGAAGGCAAGGAATGGCATGGAAAGGCATGTGAAGGTAAGAAATAGAAAGGCATGGCAAGTGAAGGCAAGGAATGGCAAGGCATGGCAAGTGAAGGCATGGAATGGAAAGGAAAGGCATGACAAGGCATGGGAAGGCAAGGCATGGAAAGGAAAGTGAAGGCAAGGCAAGGCATGGCAAGTGAAGGAAAGTGAAGGAAATTGAAGGTGTGGAGCATGTTGTCCAATTCATGATAGATAATGTTGCGATTAGAAAAATTCCAACAAAGAGACAATCCACATTATTTTGGATTCCATTTGAATCCCATCACATTTATTTGATGTGAATAAGTTCACCTTGGATAAGTTCACCGTGGAGTTTGCCACTAAGGAGATTAGAATTCTAGTGAGTTTCCCCAAGGGGGGATTGACCATACATGTTAGAGACCCAAGTCGAGGTGGCTTGGCATACACATAGAGACAAACAATATGCTTGACAATTTTATTGTTGTGATAGAGGGCATAATTGGGTTGCATAATTCCTAGATACTTCAGGCGCTAGCAAAGAGGAATGCTACCTAGAATAAAAAACCAAGAAAAAACAAACTTCTTAAGCTTAATGAAATAAATACACACTGAATGTAGCATAATTATCCACTTAGAGGGTTGAGAACACATCCTCTAGAGCTTTTTAAACTTAGCGTCAAGCCTAGATAAAACACTGAGTCGTTTATACCCATTTGTCATTTTATATTTCATAAAATTCTTAGAGCCATTCCATCAATGGTGCTTCCACCACATTGTTGTGCTAATGATACCCATTTTTAGAAATAGGTCATCCATACTCAAATCCTACACCTTTTCGATTATAGTTCTACCAATATCAGAAGATTGAATTTGGTCTTTAGCATCATCCATGGCTTCCAATGGCCAACTCTATGGGGATAAATGTATTTGGCATGAGGGATGTCCTTCCTAAAGAGTTTCTTAACTGAAAACCATGTGGAATTTTTTAAATACTTTCATTCAAAAAGAAAAAAGAGTGAGATTCAAATGTAGTGTTCATTGAAGGAAGGTGTTTGTGGGTAGTGTAGTCATGCGGGCATTGGAAAAATAGACTTGCCTTATAAAACTTTGTTATGATGCTCGCTTTGGATTTTATGCCCCCAGACCAAATTCGCCACATGTCCCTGAATGGATTGAGGAGGCGAGTTGTATCTCGTGATAAAAATAAAACCGAGACTTGGATGGATGAACCGTCAGTTGCATTGGATCCAGAGCACCGAGTTTCAGCTAGTGGGGCCCCTTCACTATCATTTTGTCGATCGAAAAATCATTTGTTGGAGTATCTCCGACACTAGGGTTTTGCTCAATGAGGCATAGTGCAATTTCTGAAGAGTAGGTTGATTTTCAAGAACATTATGTCAGGTGTTTGTGGGTAGTGTGGTTGCGTGGGCCTTGGCCAAACAGACTTGTGGGAGCTTATGAAATGCCATTATGCTACTCAATTTGGATTTTATGCCCCTAGACCAAGTTGGCCACATGTCCCTGAATGACTTGACGAGGCGAGTTGCAACTCGTGATAAAAATCAAACCGGGACTCGGATGGATGGACCGTCAGTTGCATTGGATCTAGAGCATCAAGTTTTAGCTAGTGGGGCCCCTTTGCTATCATTCCATCCACCAAAAAATCATTTGTTGGAGTATCTTCGGCACTAGTGTTTTGCTCAATGAGACATAGTGCAATTTCTGAAGAGGAGGTTGATTTTCAAGAACATTGTGTCGGGCGTTTTTGGGTAGTGTAGTCACATGGGCCTTGACCAAAAATACTTGTGGGAGCTTACGAATCTTCGTTATGCTGCTCGGTTTGGATTTTATGCCCCCATACCAAATTGGACACATGTCTGTGAATGACTTGACGAGGCAAGTTGCAACTCGTGATAAAACTCAAATCGAGACTTGGATGGATGAACCCTCAGTTTCCTTGGATCCAGAGCACCAGGTTTTAGCTAGTGGGGCCCCTCCACTATCATTCCATCCACCAAAAAACCATTTGTTGGAGTATCTCCATCACTATGGTTTTGGTGAATGAGGCATAGTGCAATTTCTAAAGAGGATGTTGATTTTCAAGGACATTGTGGGTAGTGTAGTCATGTGGGAATTGGAAAAATAGACTTGCGGGAGCTTAAAAAACTCTGTTGTGTTGCTTAGTTTGGATTTTATTCCCCCAGACCAAATTGGCCACATGTCCCTGAATGGATTGAGGAGGTGAGTTGCAAATCACGATAAAAATCAAATTGGGAATCAAATGGACGAACCATCAGTTGCATTGTATCTTGAGCACCAAGTTTCAACTAGTGGGGCCCCTATGCTATCATTCCATCAACCGAAAAAACATTTTTTGGAGTATCTCCTTCACGTGGCATGGCAAGTGAAGGCATGGAAAGGAAAGACAAATGAAGGCACAACAAGTGAAGGGATGGCATGAAAAGACATGGAAAGTGAAGGCATGGCATGACAAGTGAAGGCATGGTATGACAAGGAATGACAAGCAAAGTGAAGGGAAGGCAAGGCAAGGCATGGGAAGTGAAGGCATGACATGGTATGGCATGGCAAGGCAAGGAAAGGCATGGAAAGGAAAGTGAAGGCATGGCAAGGCATGGCAAGGCAAGTGCAGGAAAGGCAAGGCAAGGAATGGCAAGGAAAGGTAAGTCAAGGCAAGAAAAGTGAAGGGAAGGCAAGGCATGGCAAGTGACAACAAGGAATGTAAAGGCATGGAAAGTGAAGGCAAGGAATAGAAAGTCATGGAAAGTTAATGCAAGGAATGGAAATGCATGACAAGTGAAGGCAAGGAATGACAATGCACGGCAAGTCAAGGCATGGCAAGGCAAGACAAGGCATGAGAAGTGAAGGCATGGAATGGAAAATCATGGAAAGGAAAGGCATGGAAAAGAAAGTGAAGGAAAGGAAAGACAAGGCATGGAAAGGAAAGGAAAGGCATGGCAAGGTAAGGCAAGGCATGGCATGGAAAGGCAAGTGAAGGTATGGCAAGGCATGACATGGAATGACAAGGAATGGAAAGTGAAGGCATGGAAAGTCATGGGATGACATGGAAAGGAATGGAAAGGCATGGTAAGTGAAGGCAAGGAATGACAAGGCATGACAAGTGAAGGCAATTGAAGGAATGACATGACAAGGCATGGCAAGTGAAGGCATGGCAAGGCATGGCAAGTGAAGGCATGTCATGACAAGGCAAGGCCATGGCATGGCATGACAAGGTAAGGCATGGCATGCCAAGGCAAGGCATGGCATGACATGACAAGGAATGACATGGCATGGCAAGGCAAGGCATTAAAAGGAAAGTGAAGGCATGGAAAGGAATGGTAAGTGAAGGAACGAAATGGAAAGTGAAGG
>SNQJ01S0040184.1:90012-107777 GCA_010110895.2 Picea sitchensis
TCTAGCATTTCGTTTCTGTTCTGCATATTTTATATATCTGGTATCTTGTAGAATAGCAAGGCATGACAAGTGAAATAAAGGAATGGAAAGACATGGAAAGGCAAGGCATGACAAGGCAAGGCATGGAAAGGCACGGAAATACAAGGCATGGCAAGGCAAGCAAAGGAAAGGCAAGGAAAGGCATGGAAAGTGAAGGCAAGTGAAGGTGTGGAGCATGTTGTCCAAGTCATTATAAATAATGTTGCAATTGGAAAAATTCCAATGGAGAGACAATCCACATTAGTTTGGATTCCATTTGAATCCCATCACATTGATTTGATGTGGATAAGTTCACCCTGGAGTTGTCCACTAAGGAGATTATAATTCTAGTGAATGTCCCCAAAGGGGGATTGACCATACATCTTAGAGACCCAAGCCGAGGTGGCTTGGCATACACATAGAGCCAAAAAGTATTCTTAACAATTTCATTATTGTGATAGAGAGGACAATTGGGTTGCATAATTCCTAGATACTTTAGGTGCTAGCCAAGAGGAAGGCTACCTAGAATAAAAAACCAAGAAAAACCAAACTTATTAGGATTAATGAAATAAATACACAATGAATGTAGCATAATTATCCACTTAAAGGGTTGAGAACACATCCTCTAGAGCTTTCTAATCTTAGCATCAAGCCTAGATAAAACATTGATCCATTTATACCCATTTGTTAGTTTATATTTCTTAAAAGGCTTAGATCCATTCCATCAATAGTGCTTCCACCACATTGTTGTGCTAATGATACCCATTTTTAGAAATAGTTCATCCATACTCAAATCCTACACCTTTTCGATTATAGTTCTACCAATATCTCAAGATTGAATTTGGTCTTGAGCATCATCCATGGCTTTATGTAGATTATATAGGGAGATATGGTGGGCTGATCACTAGATGGAGAATGAGATTATTCAAAATTGATAATTTTTCATTTCTTGTATTAGTCATAGGAGCATAACTCTTCTCACTAGAGTTTGGGAGGCTCTACTCAATGATCAATGTTTATGGACCTTATGAATGTATGGTTCAATTTTGGGAATCGTTGCTTTGAAATGCTTTTGTTAAAAATTAAAGAGTGACAATAGGAGGGGATCTTAGATTTACATTTATAAGATCAAAAATTTGTGAACTAATGGCCAGGATTGATCCACTAGCTAGATTTTGTATTCACAAGTAGGAGGAGACAATGCTAGTTTATTTGGAACCCATTAAGATCATGGTTACATGGAAAAAAAGAAGAGAGAGTAGGAGATGATGCATATTCCAAAAAGGTTTGATGAGTTCTTAGTGTCAAACAATATAATGTTTATTGAAGAAATAATTGGATCTTGGGTAGATTCAAACAAAGAATAGGATCATCTCTCAATGATATTGCACATAGAAAAATAAGATAACAAGCTTGCAAGTGCATTCAACTTTAATCCTACATTTCTTGAGTATCAAGGGTTTATTGAATTGGTGAACATTGAATGAAAAAACTATGATGGGGCCATGAGAGACTATACCAATTTTTAGTTTGTAGCTAGTCTAAAACAATTCAATATGGCAACAAGCAATTCATCCTATAAGAAATTTAAAAATCTAGATCAAGGATTAGTCTCTGTGGAAATACCGATTTCATATTTCTTTGGAAATGATAGAAACATTTATAGAAGAGTCCAAATCCCACTTAAGGGCTTCACGAAAAACTAGGAGGGAGTATATTGGCAATAAAATAATCTTAGTCATGCATACCAGAGTAGATCCATTTGGCTAGCTAGTGGGGATGAAAACTCTAAGTTATTTCATATTTTTTCTACTCATAGGAAAAACACTACGAGAGATGCCAAATCTTGATGGGAGTAAAGCCAAAAAAATTTAGGAAATTGCAGAATTAGGGATTTCACATTTCCAAAATTTGTATAAAGCACCTAAAAGGGATAATTTAGCAAACATTTTAAATCTTTCAACCTACTTTCCTAGGTTTGTTAGTGAAGAATCCAATAATTTGTTACTAGAATAGGTTTCAAAGGAGGAATTAAAATTTGACATGACTTCTTTCCAAAAGGACAAGAGCTCGAGTCATGATGGATGGACATGGATTTTGTTTATTGGGTTTTATGAATTGAGATAAGAAGATCTTCTAAGAATTGTGAAAGGGTCTATGAACACTGGAAAGATCCCATGTTATTTTAAATTTCACAGTCATATATCTTATCCCAAAGAAGGAAACCCATCAACATTTGATGACTTCATACCCATTTCACTCTGTAAATGTATATATAAGATAATAGAAAAGTTGATAGCTTCCAAGGTGGAGAAAAATTTATCAGTTTAGGTTCTTTAGTGGACAAAAAATTCACAATCAAATAGTGGTAGCACAAGAAGGGTCACACTCAATCACACTCAACATCAAGTTTCTCAACATCAAGGTTCTCAACATCAATCACACTAATTCACACTCACAAGAAGGGTCTCAACATCAAGGTCCTTTACTCCAACCCGAGGTCTAAGACAACATTTCCCCTTGTTTCCATTACTCTTCCTGATTATATCAAAGGGTTTAAGTAGAGCAATCATAGAAGCCAAAAGAACATGGGATATTAGAGGACTCAATCTTAGTAGGAGTTCGTTTCTAACTTATCTTTTGTTTGTAGATGATGTCCTTTTGTTCTATGATGGATCATTGAGGGAAGCCTCTAAATTAAGGGAGATTCTAAATTTGTATAATACAACCACTAGTAAGGAGATTAATAAGTTCAAGTCTCTAATTTATTTCAATTTTATTGATAAGGCTCAAGAGAGGTTATTGCTTCAATAATTTCATTTTCCCTTGGCATGTAATTATCTAGTGTGGAAAGTGGGTAATGGAGAGTGTAAGAATTCAATAGACCCTTGGGTAGGCTATGTGAACTATTATTGGTTTCCAGATGACTTGATATAAAACTTGTAGGGAATTTTCATTTATACACTAGATTGTGTGGTGGATCACGTGTCATAAACATATGGCATCAAAGGTAGAGATTAGAAAAATTCTTGGGATTTGAAAGAGAGAATGTATCACAATGGAAATGTTATGTGGAGCTTTATCTCATATTCATGTAAGGATTAGGATGAGGCATATAGTTTGATTTGGTCCAAGAATCCTATTCTAAGATAATAGATTTCAAAGCTAGGGTACAAAACTATGTTATGTAATGCACAACAAGTCAAAATCATGGTAGTGGAAGCCCCTTTGGAATATTAGAGATCCTATGAAGACACATGTTTATATGTGGTTGGTGTTGAGAGACAAGGTACTTCTTTGAGATCATTTGAAAAATAGAAGTAAGAAAGGGCCTAGCATGTGTTCACTTTGTAAGATGGATGAAGAAATTATCACCCATTTATTAGTGAAATGCACCTATGTTAGAGTGGTTTGGGATAAGGTGCACAATATCACTGGATATAGAGATGCATGGACAAAGGACTCGGTGGAAAACTATTTGAACTTCGTATGAAGCCAAAAAGTACGTACTTGAACTTCGTCTCCTATACATATATATGAAGTTTTCAGCTATCCAAAATTGTCTTTGAAGGATTTGGCATTCCATGGGATGGCATTGAGTTAAACATTGAAGATGATGAAATCATTGATAATATTATGCTTATTCTTATTTGCAATTGAGTTAGAAATGTAGGAGGAGAAACATTAGTCTCTTTTTCTCCTTTGTTCATTCTATTTTTTATTTTTTCACTCGTTTCAGGCACTAGGGTTTCTTGAAAATTCTTGAAGTCTAGGGTGTCAAGGTTTCTACTCTAAGGAGTTAAGAAGTTAGGTTTTGATGAAAAACCCTAGGGTTGTGCCTAATGAGGAGAAAGAGAAAAGGAGATGCCTTGCATGAGGCCAAGGAGGACTTGTTAGTGTGATATTTTATTATTAGTACTCCATTACACTAATTTAATGAAATGGATATGGACTACATATCAAACTAGGTAGTCAATGTCAACACTCTTTATTAACGTTTTGTGGTGCCTTATGATAAAGGTCTATGGTGAGACTGGCACTAGAACGACTAGTTTAATGCAACAAGTCAATGCCGGTAAGGGAAAAGTGTAAAGGAGGAGACCGATTAACAAAATTAAATTCAAGTTGGAAAAAGAGATGGGAAGGAAGAACAAACCACCATACAATGTTAGAGCACCTTCAAAAAACCATCATAGGGTAGAGTAACATGAAAGATAAAGTTTTTTGTGCTCCATTTTTCCCCCACGTTGAAAAACAAAATTCCCTATATAATCAAAGCATGGTTATCACCATTTTTAACTATTCACATCCAATTAGAGAAGGGCAATGTTGGATGAGAATCCAACTTATCCAAATAGTAGGAAAATATAAATAAATTAAATGGAAGGGGAAAATCCCTGCTAGGAAAACTTTGTTTGTTATCAAGATCCAAAAAACAAGGTTTAGTATTTCCAAACTCCATAAATTGCAAGGAACATTCCACAAGTTCATAAAATTCAAAGGAAATAAACGACAAGGATGCCCAAATGGGGAGTCATTGACAAAACTAGAGAAAAAACAAGGCAAGGGATCCTTCAGTACTATCAATACCTCATTCTCCATCTAGATTACAAATTCGGTCCACTTTTTGTTTTGTAACATTTCTTTTTCAAAATGTGTAGGATGTTGACCATATTTTTCCTCCTGTCAAAACATGGCACATGGACTAGTTAAACTAATAAATATGTAATCATTTACTTTTTCTAGGAAATAAAAAAAATATGATTTCACATAATAAATATACTTACAAACGTGGAGATCAAGGCCTATATACCATTTTGGCCACCGTGATGCATGGCACGGATTTTTGCAAGCCTAGATTTGGAGTCCTTGTCCTGAAACATACACTAAGTCAATTTAACTATGCACAAATAAAATATAAAAATTGTTTAAGAAATTTGATATAATATTATGAGCAAATTCAAATACCTGGATACTCTCCTCACCAGACTTCCTTCATGCATCTTATTTCTCATATGATTTTACAATTTCTTTCCATACTTTTAAATTGACATCAATTGGCCTTTTTTTTAGCCTTTGCTCGGGTGGAAGTTTTTCTATCTTCTTTGTTTGATTGCACCTGGATCTCTTGCAATTCTAAGACATTTGTCTTTTAACCTTTTTTCCTAACCAACCTATGCCAAATTCAGACTCCTTGTCGTGAATTGCAATTTTCTATAGGTGCATTGGTATATTTTAGAATGACAAATGGAGATGATATTTGAACCATTGAAGGCATGATTCCTTCAACCTGTTCACAAAAACCTTCCCAACATCTGACATTCAAATTTCGCCTGAAACCATGTCGTATTCTATCCTTGCATCATAGGTACCAGTGCAAGATCCAAAACATGGTGTGGTGAAAGAAGTTTGGGTCCCAGGAGTGGCTTCGTCATAGGAGGTCTCCTCTCTTTGTTCCAAATTCTTAGAGGTTATCATCAATGATTTCCTCCATTATCTTCTACTCGATCCAGGAGTGGTTGGGGAATTAATTGATTCCCTTTGATAGGGTTGATTTACTAGCAATGTTTCAAGGGTGTTAGCGGATCTTTTTTCTATGTATCTTGCAATCATTTTCAACTCTACACTGTCAAATTTTTTAATGACCTCCATCCCCAATATCACATCCCGCCTCTTTCTCCTGGTCAGTCTCATGTCCCTAGATATATAAAATAAATTTTTTGTTTTAAATTTTTGAATAAAAATAAAAATAAAAAATAGATAATTAGAAATCTATAAATTGACAATGACTTACCTCATTATGTCTAGAATCTGCTTCCTTCCCTTTGCTTGACATTTTAAGTGAGCTAGTGATCCAGAATCAGATCCAGGAGCTTGATGGGGCTTAGAAAGGCCTAAAAATAAAAGTTATCATAATAGCTTCAAAATGGACGTGTGTGTAGGCCTCATCGATACAAACCCAACGAAACTTGAACAGGCTCAAACAGACGTTGTATGCTCAAGTTATGGTGATCTATTTGTTTTTCCAAACAGGAAAAAAAATGTTGATTGTATAGTCCGTACAGTGCCACGTGGAAGATGATTGTAAAAGACATATGGCCGTATAGATGACGTGGAAGACATAGTTGGCAGGCTTACTGGGCATATGGATGCTAACATGGACAAGACATGTGGACTAATTGGGAAGTGACATGTGTCACCACTGTAAGGGTGACATGTGGCATGTCCATACAGGGACACGTGGCACATCAGTACGATGACACATGGCACATCCTTACGACGACTCGTGGAAGGGTATGGCACTGACAGGGCAGACAGGTGGCAGAGCTGGTCCAATCAGTTCTTGACATGTGGCACGTCCGTACGGGTGATGTGGCACACCCGTATGACACATGGAAATCACAAGTCCAGTGGTAGGTACGATGGAAGAATGACATGGCAGGCATGTGGATGAATCATGTTTCGACAAGTGGCACATTTGTGGGAAAATGAAAATGTGCCACGTGGCCCATATGTGGGTTTCCACGTGGCACCCCATCATTTGTTGGTTGGGTAAAACTTTTTGAGCTTCATGGGATTTGACCGCATGACCTCTTGGTAGGGGAAGTGCCTTGGGATATGTCGGATTGTCAATGCACCAATGGTGGGACTTGTTATAACAAACCCACATTAAAACATTTAAAGTGGAGTTAGTGTATTGGCAGAGGTGGAAGGGGGTTGGGACCTAGCCCCAACCCATGGTTTTCATATCCCATATAACCAATGACCGACGCTATCAATCCTCTAGTTTGACAAAAATATTGGGGCATGGATTCTTAGCACCTTCCCGCCATGTATTTGGGGGTGGTGACCAAAACAGAGACACACAATTGGGAAGCGGTCTTATTACCATTAAACATGTGATTGTACATTATGGGGAAAGGGCCAACGCACAACCCTTAGGGGCTGGCACTTGGTCATATGTTTCCATGTGAACATGTTTAGGGCCGCACACCCAGGTCAAAGGGGCTTAGCCCATATATATATAAAAAGTGGTTTTAAACCTTATATTAGTGAGTTTATGGATATTATTTGGCAGATTTTGGAGATTTTTGGCCAATATTGGGGTCGCCTTTTTGAGGCCAGATCTTGGGGGGAAGTTGGGAGATGGTGACCAACTTCAGATCTATATCAACCAGGCCTTCTTGAGGCCATAAGAGGAGATTCTGAGTAGGTTTATGCTGAATATTTTCCAATCCAAAGCCATTTTTATGCAAGGAAGCCATTGAGGAGCGCACCTTTGCGGGCCATTTATGGGAGCTTCAGTCATCTAATTTGAGTGTCGTTTCTTCTATTGGGCTCTAGAGATCTGGTAGAACAAGACCAGATCCATTTTTTTAACCTTTTGGCACTTTTGTGATGTATTTATTGAGATTTTAACAGAAATAATAAATCCTCACCCACTGAGACAAAGACCCATTGACGTAGGCGAGATTGTCGAACTCCGTTATCACATTGGTGTTATGGTTTGTTGTTGTTTTATGCTTCATTTCATTTATGTACATGATCATATGGCTGTTATGCTTCTTCTATAAAATTTTCCTCTTTCTTTAAGCTTCCTAAATGGTTAATCAACACATGCATAATAACTCAACCATAGTCGTGTAAAACATATTTTCGAATCAAGTGGTATCAGAGCTAGTTGACGTTTGGATTTGAGTTTTGCATGTTAACCAGGGAAAAGCTACATCATGGTGAAGGCGATCTTGTTGAAGATAATCCATTGATTGGATTGAGAAAGAGAACTTATTAAAGCGAGAAGATGGAATCGGAAGAGGGACTTTCTCAGGATGAGAAAGAGTTTCGAAAAAATTTCTTTGCTATGTCGGAGATGATGAAGGTTTTGTATGAGGATTACTTGGAACGGAAAATACCAAATCTGGGTGAGTCTTCAAAGGGAAAAAGTGAAGAAGGAGAGAATCCTCCTCAGATTCCTCCTTCACCTCTATCATTGCCTCCTTCTTCTCCTTCTTCTTCAAGTTCGAGTTCTAAATCCAATGCAAAGAAACATGTCCATAAACATAAGAATGAAATGCCATTATTAAAACTTGATGTTAAATTTGAATTACCCATATATGATGGTGAAGTCAATGCAGAGAGACTTGAAAATTGGGTCATACAGATGGAGGTCTATTGCAGTGTGAAACAGATCAAGGATGAGGACACACAAATCAAGTTGGCATCATTGAGACTTGCAGGCACAACATTCATCTGGTGGCAAAGAAAGATGCAAAACGGAACACAACAAGTGGGTAATGTATTTCCATCATGTAAAAGTTTCATTTCTTCACTTAGAAAGCAATTATGTCCTTGGGTTATAAAGAGAAAGTGTTAATTGAATGGAGATATTTAAAACTAGGAAAAGGAGAGGCAGTGAAAGAATACAAAGGATTTTGTAAAATGGCATTGATGTTAGATAGTCCTTTACATACCCAAGAAACTTGTATGCAGTATATAGTAGGTTTACCTGCACATATTTGAAATACTATATTCATGTTTGGACCCACTAACCTTGATGAGGTTTCTGTTCAAGTGACATACATTGAAGCAGGGAAAACAAGTGTTGGTGTATCTGGGGAATCTTCTTCAAGGAAAGAGGACAAAAGGAAGTGGCATGGAAATAAGTCAAATGCAGTAATGAGAAAGGAAGAGAAGACCACTTGTAAGCATTGCAAGAAAGAGGGGCATGATGAGGACTGTTGTTGGAAATTTCATCCCAAGAAGAGGCCAAAGTGGTTCAAAGAAAAGAAAGGGAGAAAACATTTGCATCGACAACATGACCTACAGACTTGGGATCAGATTTAGGTGATGAATCTAAGGTCTCATTGGTTGGTATGACAGGTAAAATTGGTGAAGGAATTGATTGTAGAAGTAACTTGTTTCACATCAGGGTCATCATGCGACACACTAAGGTTGACACATTGATAGATAGTCGATTTCAATCTAACCTAATTTCAGAGGAATTGGTTAAGCAATTGGGGTTAAAAACACATATGCATCGTAATCCCTACACACTTAAATGGATAAGCAACCATCATCAAATGCACATAACCAAGCAGTGCACATTAAAATTTGTTATTCCATCTAAGTATTTGGACGAGGTAACATGTGATGTAGTGCCACTAAGTGAATGTGGAATGGTCTTAGGTAGTCCATATTTATATGATCGTAAATAAATCTTCTACAGGACAAAGAATCAATATCAATTAACCAAAGAAGGTCAAGATTATGTGGCTCATGCTCATCATGTAAAGGAAAATAAAACTCTTCAAACTATGGAACAATTAAAGAAGGCAGTTCAAGCAAGCAACAAACCTATAATTGTTTCAGATCAAGTAATAGATCTTAAGAAAGAACACGAGATGATTGTTGAATGGAAAATCAGTCATAGTTTGCTTCAAGATAAGCTATTGTCGTGCAAATATTACAAAAATATCATCTCATTTGCAGTTGTATTTTTTATTCTATCATTAGTAATGTTGTCTACATGGATGATAGTGGCTTCAGTAAGATGTGACAGGGTTCAAATGGCTAACAATATGTTTCTAGTTGTCATGATTGTGTTATAGTTGATCTTGATGAGACAGGTGCATAGGACAGAGTTCAAAGATAGAGAACAATCTGGGTGTCCTATCTCAAGCTTGATGACTGTTCAGTAACATTTTGGGGACCAAAAGGTCCTTAGTGGGGAGGTGTGATCTAGAATTGGATCCAGGAGTTTAATGGGGCTTAGAAAGGCCTAAAAATCAAAGTTCTCGTAATGTCTTCAAAATGGTTGTGTGTGTAGGCCTCATCGATATGAACCCAATGCAACTTGAATGGGCTCAAACGGATGTCGTATGCTCAAGTTATGACGATTTGTTCATTTTTCCAAACATGAAAAACAATGTTGACTATACAGTCCATACAGTCTGTACAGTGCCATGTGGCAGCTGATTGTACAGGTCGTACGACTAACGTGGCAGGCACATTTGGAAGAATTATTGGGCGTATGGATGCTGATGTGGATAGGATAGGTGGACCAACCGGTAAGTGACACATGTTACCACTGTAAGGGTGACACATGGCACGTTCATACGGTGACACGTGGCACGTTCATACAGCGACATGTGGCAGGGTACGATGTTGATAGGGCAGACAGGTGGCAGAGCTAGTCCAATCGGTGCTTGACACATGGCACAACCATATGGGTGACATGGCACATCCGTACAACACGTGGCAGTCACAGGTCCAGTGGTAGGTATGGCAGCATAATGACGTGGCAGGCATATGGACAAATCATGTTTCGACAAGTGGCACATTTGTGGGAAAATGAAAAGGTGCCATGTGGCCTAGACGTGGGCTACCACATGGCACCCCATCATTCATTGGTTGGGTAAAACATTTTGAGCTTCATGGAATTCGACCGCATGACCTCTTGGTAGGGGAAGTGCCTTGGGACAGGTCGGATTTCCAATGCACCAATGGTGGGACTTGTTATAACAAACCCACATTAAAACATTTAAAGTGGAGTTAGTGTATTGGCAAAGGTGGAAGGGGGCTGGGGCCTAGCCCTAGCCCACGATTTTCATATCCCATATAATCAACGATCGACGATATCATTCTTCCAGCTCAGCACAAATATTGGGGCGCGGATTCTTAGCACCTGCCCGCCATGGATTCGGGGGCGGTGACCACAACACAGGTGCACAATTGGGAAGCGGTCCTATTACCATTCAACATGTGACTGTAGATTGTGGGGAAAGGGCCAGTGCGTAGCTCTTAGGGGCTGGTGCTTGGCCATATGTTGCCATGTGACCATGTTTAGGGGCACGCGCCCATGTCAGAGGGGCTTAGCCCATATATATAGAAAAAATGGGTTTAAACGTTATATTAGTGATTTTATGGATATTATTCAACAGATTTTGGAGATTTTTGGCCAATATTGGGGGATATTGGGCCCTTTTTTAGGCCAGATCTTGTGGGAAAGTTGGGAGATGGTTAGCAACTTCAGATATATATAAACCAGGCCTTCTTGAGGCCATAAGAGGATATTCATAGAAGGTTTATGTTGAATATTTTCCAAGCCAAAGCTATTTTTATGTAGGGAAGTTGTTGAGTAGTGCACCTTTGCGGGCCATTTTTGGGAGCTCCGGTCATCTGATTTGAGTGTTGTTTATTTTGTTGGGTTCTAGAGATCTGGTAGAATAAGACCAGATCAATTTTGTAACCTTTTGGAACTACTATGATGTACTTATTCATCTTTGAAAAGAAATAAGAAATCCTCACCCATTGAGACAAAGACCCAGAGACATAGGCGAGATTGTCGAACTTCATTATCACATTGGTGTTATGGTTTGCTATTGTTTTATGCTTCATTTCAGTTATGTACATGATTATATGGTTGTTATGCTTCATCTATAACTTCTTCCTCTTTCTTTAAGCTTCCTAAATGGTCAGTCAACACATGCATAATAACTCAATCATAGTTGTGTAAAAGAACTTTTCAGATCAACTAGGGAAAATCCCTTCTTTCACGATTTGGGAAAGTCAACTTGGTCATGATTTGGTCACGATTTTCAAAGGTTATTATTTCTTCTCCCTTCTTCCTTTTTTTCCCTCTTCTAACAAGGATAAGAAAATGTCAAACTAAGCTTTATATTATAGTGTTGTTTCAAATACAAAGTGTACAGAGTATTCCAAAGAAAATAGTGATTGTGAGAGTAGAGATGCTTTCTCAACTAAGTCCTAAGAAGGTTTGTGGTGGCCATGTCTAATAATAGTGTTAATATAACTCTCTCGTGCTTTCCTTTTGATAATATTACAATATATTAGACCATAAAAAATTATTACATTTATAGACCAATAAGTCCAAATCTAACAGTTGTGAAAGTTGATAGTTTTGTTACCTAGAAATTGTGGAAACAAAACTTCCTTCTATGGTGGTCTTTGATGTAGAATCTCATTGGATATTCACTATTGTTTCTATCTAGTTGGATTCCATTACTAAGGGATGGAGGATTACATGCATCTGCAACTATAGTTGCAGACTTCAAGACAACGGACAACCTGAGTCTATGGTATTTTTGTTGTGGAATGATGTAGGTACCAAAACTAAATCCTCCATTCAAAATCAGGACCTCAGGAAACCTTCGTTCAACCTCAGGAAACCCCCAACCCTTTCTTTGGTCACACCCATCTTTTGAAAATGTGTTTTCATTGCCATGCCCACAGGTTTTTCTTATTTTTTTTGGTTGAGCCACTAGTCGACGCTAAAGTCAACGCAATATACATTGAATCAAGGAGTCAACATGATCTATTTGGGGAGAGACATTTAGCGCAAAAAGTTCCTAGAGTAGCACCTAAAATATGGCAAAAAACACCTAGAGTAGCACCTAAACTATATGCATAGTAACAACAAAATCTCATATGGAAAAATTATTTTTCCAACAGTGACCAAGGGTCTATGCTACTTATCCCTAGGTCTTTGTGATCCTTAATGTTTGTAATTCACTAATGTGGTTTCATAATGTCAAAGTTTGTAGCAAAAATCATCTCACAATGATGATAGAAGTTATGGTTATCTAATCTGGGTCCTTACAATAGAATGAGTAACTCAACCAATGATGGTGAGAGTCATTGGACCATAATCATGCTCATCATGGTTAAACCCTAATCAACGAATATTACCCACTCTACTAGAACAATTATGTCTTTATCTAGGATGCAACACCAAACAATTTCATGGAAATTGAAGGGATGAACTTCTAATCAACAAATGATATGGTAAACTATTACACATTCCACTCCAATTCTTGTTGTATATTTCATTTTGTCTTGATTTGTTTTAGCAATAATTATGTAGAGATAACAAACTTGATAAAATATGGGGTTGATAAGTGTGGGGTTTGAATTCAAGGAACATATTTATTTGGGAACTTCATCATGCAGATAAAGTTGGTGCTTGGTGATTTTGTTATCACTGCCATAGCCTTCTATGTGACTATATTCATATTAATAATTGTGTTTTTCTTTTCTTAAGTTGATTCCTACTTATTGTGTGTGTTGTTTTTTATGGTGGGAAACATTCGTTGTGTGTTTTTATGGTGGGAAACATTCTTTGTGAATTGGACAAAATAACAAGATAGACTTGTTGAGGAAAAAGGTATGGAGAACCTTACTTGAGCATTTTCAGATCTTGTCGGGCTAAGGAAAGATAGTTGGGAATGTCACCCGAGGTTTATAGCCTTAAAACAAAAACAAAAAACAATCACTTAATCCGTTGGTATTAAGTACAAGGGACCAAGGCTGGTTTGTTTTATATATTATATGTAATTGTGCAAAAAATAAATAAACTAAAACAAAAATTACATGAGTGTGTACATGGAGATAAAATAAAAAAATGAACCAGATCATCAAAATACATATGTGAGACTGAAATCAGAAAATTGATTTTTGTATTGATTTCATTATGAGATACAAGGTTGAATTCTCTTTACAAACCCCTGCGAGGGTAGGGACCAAATTCATATTTAGATACCTCCTATGGGAACCATACAAAAATACTTTGACAACAAAAGAAAACCGAAGCTAAAGATCTGTAACAACTTTCCACAAAATGATGTCACTTGACTCTGCAAAATATTTTTTATCAGTCATAAAATTTAATTTATAAACAGACAAGAACACATAGACTGTCAAAGATAAATCATACACCTTTAAAAAAAGATGCTAAAATATATGATTCAGTTTTGAATCCTGTTGCCTTCAATAAGACCATGTTGTCATCAATATGGTTAAGCCTTGTATTAAACTCAGAATGAATGGACGATGAAAGTATCTCACTAGTATAGATAAAACTGTATGGTTGAAGTTCTCCTTATATTTTCTCCCCCTTTGTCTCTTCATTTGATTGAGATTTTATTCCCTCTCAATAAGTTATGGTAGTTCAACTACCTTTCTTTAGTTAAGCCAAATTAGCTTAACTAATTAGTTGAGACAAATAATAATAGTATATATAAATAAGGGTCTAATTAAATAATAACTAAATAGGTGGGACCCCTTGTGACTCCCATTCATTTCTTTTAATAATCATCAAATATGAAATATAAAACCCCAATCATTTGATTCAAACATTCTCCTTGTAACTCTCATTCTCATATTTATGATCAAATATTTTAATATCAACAAAATATAACATGACAATATCCAAAAAATAACATTATATTCATGTCCAAAAAACCTGCCTAAATATATGCTTGTTGTCCAAAATAATGTCAAAGTAAAACGATTGTCCTCAAAATAGAAAATAACATTAATCATCATCAAAAACCACATTTACTATGAGATACATTTGGCGTCCTTTCAATGTTGTCCTCTTTTTATATTTTTGTGGCAGCCTTAGGCTGATTGGAACCTTGAGTCTGGACTACAATGATAATGCGAGAACAATCATCTTTGATATGAAGATGAGAGGACACATATTCAGAGGAATCTTTGGATGACTTGGAGGGAGTGACCACTCCTTTTCCTTTATATTTCTCAGGCTTGGGAACATCATCTTTTAGCCTCTTACTGGCATGAGAAGACTAGACGGGTGAGACAACATGATTAGCTTGGGCAATTGGATTTTTTGGCTATGGAGGAGGGGGCAATGGAAGAGACATAGTAGGCCAACCATGGTGATGAGAAGCAGAATGTTGGATAATCTCTTTCCAACCATCATTGACAAGTAATTTTGGCTGCATAGACACATGAGGGGAAACACAGATATCGGAAAAGTTTTGATGTGGCTAGAAGGGAGGTCTCTTAGGTATGGGTTGGAGGATACCATGGCCAAATAGGTTGAATAACCTAGCTTGAAAGAGTTGATTTAATTCATGTGGATATGCATCAAAATGTATTGAAAACAGTGGCCTTCCCTGGCCCCTCTGCCAATTTCCTCTACCATTACTGCCTCGACTAAAGAAACTCATCCTGAGGCAATATTCCAAATATGTTATGAAAAGCTCTTAACAATCCATGCATCTATACTCTACCTGAATAAAATCAAAATTTTGGCTCTATTATTCACCACAAAAGCACATGCAATCCATCCATTAACATCTTAAAACTCAACAATCAATTTTCATTTGAACGGGGACTGGTAGGGTTATTGGGAAGATGAGGGGCTTATAATGTGAAAACAATGGTAGCATGGATGGGAAATGAGCAACGAATATTTTTCAAGCAATTACAAAAGTAGCAAATATTGTATCCATATCCAATTTTTGAACACCAGTCATCAACTAACTTTTCTCTTTTGTTATTAATCCTTTTTATTTCCCAAAAGAATTTCAAATTCATAGTAATATAACCTCCAATTGTTTTAATGTATCTGGGAAGAAAAAATGATTATTGTTCTATTACATGCAACAGTATCTATTGGCCAAGATTTTCTTTGTTTAATAAGTCAAATCCAAGACACGGATGTTCAAAACCCCAGGAAAGTTCCAAGACTATCAATTGTACAACTTTTATTTCCTTTATTTGCAGAGTTTTTATAATTGACTGTTAACAAAGTCATTCCAACAACTAAAACCAGACTACATCAAGCACGCAATGGGAGGTTGAGAACACAACTTAAGACAAAAACCCTTCAATATACAACATTGGTATCACAACCTTCAATAAATGTTGTGTAAACAGACTGGGTTCGAAACCCATGTGCAACTGGTGCTCATTTATTTTAATATAATTATATATTTTTCAAAATAAACCAAAAAACCTATGGATAATCATCAAACAAACCAATATTTAATGCAAATAAAAAATCTTCCCATTGTTGGATTAATTGCTTATAACATACATCAAGACTAGAGTTCGAAACTTGTAATTTCCATACAATAATAGAAGAATCTGGGTGAACGCAAGAGTGAAACCTCCACAAAGAGTTTTTACCAAAAAAAACATATAACCATCTCTAAACATAGACTTTCCACAGGCCTCTTCCACACGCCTCTCATGGCAGTCATAAGGAAAATATATTCCCAAAACAGTTTAAAAAAAATAATTTGAAGGAGCTACAAGTCTTTCAAAGACTGAGTAATGATGCTTAAACAATTTTTCTCTTGTTTCATAGAGAAAAGGAAACCCTTGATTTTTAATCACCATAGATGAGTAAAACCCAAAAGAAACTTGCCATAATTATTTGCCAACAGTTATAAGGCAGAATAAGTATTCATTCTAGAAACAACACAATCACATAATTTGAACAAAAAGGAGTGTCGAACATTATTCTCAACTTGAAAGATTTAAATTCCAATAGGGAGGAACCTTCACTTAAAATCACTTTGCACAGTCGATACCCACATACATTCATTCAAACTTTGGAAGCAAACACAGTCTGTAGTAAACCTAAGAGCCAACCTCACGATTTTATTTTGAGCGAAGTCATTTTTCATGAATGGAGAGGTGAGATCCATCATATATGTATGTAGAATGCCAGAAAACCAATAAGCACGACTATTCTTTCAAGGCCAAGTAAAATGGAGGCAACACAAGCCAAAGCAACCAACGAAAATGTGAAGTAAGTGAGGGTGACGACCTTGAGGTAGGGTTAGAATGACATGCAGTAATTGCACATCATCTATTTCATTAATTCCATCAACTATATCCAAATACGAGCGCACCCAATACCTCCAACGCACAATCCACTATATTTTCCAAATAACAATTCAATACAAAGTTGAATTTGCCACCTTCCATAAACCCCTAAGTTTTATGTGCATGCTTAACACTCATCAAAAAATATGTAATGTCCCACATTATTTGTTGTGGAAGGTTTTTGACCTTATAAAACTTTAACAATGGTGCATGATAATAACAAGAAATCATAAGTGCAATATGCCATAACTATATATGGCCCATTCTTGGAGTCTGAATCAACAAGTCAAAATATATGTGCAGAAAAATANTCTCATTAAAACAACACCTTTTCCCTTTCCTCTTTAAATTAAATCGCCAATAAACCTATCATTCACCCATTTCGCTTGGAAAGCATTTTCAAATTTTTAAAACTGTAGAGTCATTTTTGCAAAATAGACATGAGCACATAAAAAGACGAGGCATCCTTCATCATTATTCACATGATAGGGTCCCACATATTTAGTATATTATTAAATATATATAAGTAATAAGGCATTGCAACCAATTTGCATGCAGGGATTCGATGTTGCACTTTTGGGTGTCAACAAGACTTAGAATTATTGTGCAATAAGTTTGGGTAACACTACCTTATCTAGACCAACATATTCATTTGGGTCAAGGGTGAAAGACAATAACATAGATATATGTATTTCTTTTTTCCCCAAAGAAAACCTTACAAGGTCCCCCACTCTTCTTCGAAAAAAAATATCTCTTATTCTACCCCACCAAGGATTATCATTCCTATCGAGATCTATAAAATGCACCTCTCTCTCGTTCAATATGGATTGGTGTCATGATCTTCTACATGGGTACATTCACAATAATCTGTAAGGTAGCTAGAGAGGTAGTGGTGGGGCCTAGAGGGCCCATAGTGATAATAGTGGAGGTAATTCAATGTAAGGTGGACTAGGTCCACTATATTATTAAATAATACCCACTATGGTAGTTATATATAATAAATGGGTAGTTAGATTTAATAAATGTAAGAGGACTTCTTAGAAGGTTCTACTTCTAGAAGATTCCTCCTCTAGAATGTTCTTAGG
>SNQJ01S0040184.1:107827-124120 GCA_010110895.2 Picea sitchensis
AGTGAACAGGAGAGGATCCCTTCCATAATAGGATCCATTGTACGGTGTTGCCCTACCTTAAGGGTTTGATAGTAATAAAAGAGAATTTGCATATTGTTCTTGTATATCTATTGTGGTATTTATGTATGCAAGTATTTGGTTCTTAACAAGATACCACTTGTTAAGTACCTATACTAGATCTGCAAATATACTTTAGAAATAACCAAGAATAAACCATAAACCATTCACCATAGTAATGAACACAAGAAATATCCAAAACCCTTAGGGTAGGGCAACACCATACAATGGATCCTATTATGGAAGAGATCCTCTCATGTTCACTTGCCTATTCGAGGGGGCATCCTCCTATTGAACTACCGCTCCAATACAATAATTCTCTTCATATCCCATTACATTGCTTGAACCCCTTTATATAGTACTACCATCACCTAAGAACATTCTAGAGGAGGAATCTTCTAGAAGTAGAACCTTATAAGAAGTCCTCTTACATTTATTATATCTAGCTACCATAGTGGGTCTTAATTTAATAATATAGTGGACCTAGTCCACCTTACATTGAATTACCTCCACTATTATCACTATGGGCCCTCTGCCAATCCCCCCCCACACTACCTCTCTAGCTACCTTACATAATCATTGTGGTTTTTTTTTTCTAAAGTTGTTTCCTACTTATTATGCATGCATTCATTTGTGGTGGGTAGATTTCTTTGTAGATTGGAGACCAAGGTGAGATCGACTTCAATTTTTTGGGCAATAAATCAAGGTAACCCTAGATTCTCTAGACCAATGTATTCACAAGGAGTAAGGGTGAGAGAGAGCATTGAATATATCTTGTGTTCTACCCTAATAAGGATTATCTTTCCTATGTAGTGTTCTGGAACATGTACTATATTGTGTGAGCTCCATACATGAATCCATGGAATTTCCATTAAACTATATTTCAAACAAAGCCAAATTAGGAAAGTGTGTTATGTAATTTTAGAATGCACCTTCTCTAGGTGAATATGTATTGGTGTCATGGTCCTCTCTCTCTCTCTCTCTCTCTCTCTCTCTCTCTATATATATATATATATATATATATAAAGTTGTTTCCTTCTTGTTGTATGTATTTATTGGCGGTGGAAAATTTTCTTCACAGAATGGAGAGCACAATGAGATAGACTTCAAATTCTTGAGAAATAAGTTGAACCAACCCTACATTCTCCATACTAAAATATCCATAGGAGGAAAGGTTGAGAGAGAGCATGTCATATATATTTGGTTCAATCCAACCAATGATTATTATTACTACATAATGATCTAGAACATTTACCATATTATGTAAGCCCCCAGACTCAAACCCCTAACATTCCCATTAAGTTTTATTTCAAACAAAGCCAAAGGAAAATTTTATTATGTAATTTTATAACGCACCTCGCTCTTGTTGAATATGGAATGGTGCCATGGCCTTCTACGTGAATACATTCATAATAATGATTGAGTTTTTTTTCTAAAGATTCGCCTTGCTTACTTTGTGTGTAATTGTTTGTGGTGCACAATATACTTTGTATATTAGAAAGCATGATGAGATAGACCTTAAATTATTGGGAAATAATTTTGAGCAACCTTACATTCTCCAGACAATTGTATAGATGGGGGTAATCTGAGAGAGAGAGAGAGAGAGAGAGAGAGAGAGAGAGAGAGAGAGAGAGAGGCTTCACCAAGACCGATATTCCTTTTTCATGTGTGGTGGGAGGTATGCAATAGTAAGAGAGGAGAGAGAATATATCTCCAGCTTGACCCCACTAAGGCTAATTGCTCCTCTGTTAACTATCTCCATTTATGTGTATGTTGGTTGGTGGGAGGAGGGCGACAAGGATGAGAGAGGGAAAAAACATATATCTCAAGTTTGACCCCATAAAGGCTTATCATTCCTATGCTAACTATATCCTTCTCTCTATGTGTGTGTTCAAAGTGATCTTATATTTTATTATCATGAAATGACATTAAAATAATAAATTCCAACTCTTTCAAAGTTGCAATCACAATGCTACCTTATTGCATATGTAAATCTATTTTGTGCCACCATTAAAATCATAGATGTTAACTCTTCCAATGTTGTAGTCACAATATTGTTACCTTATTGGATATTTAAATATATGTTGTGTCATGATTCTTATGCAATGCCTTCCAAATGTGAGATATCACAATGTACGTTCTCTTCATATTCCCATGGGTTTCAACAAAAGAATTGTTTGGCCTTGGCAACCCATATTTGAGGCTGAATATTTGAGTTGTCTCTAAAAAAGTTGAAATCTTGATCTACATTTTTAGATGGTTTATGAATTTTTGTAAGGGGATTGGAGATTTTATCTCCTTTGAATAGTCTAAAATCTCTAAAAGACATTGAACCTCCAAATTTAGGGTCCATTCCTGATATGCGATTTGATAAATATGATTTATGTATGCATTATATCCTTGGAGAGGAACTTATCCTTGTCACTTAAACTCTCAAATACCCTTATCTTTGAGATTCACCTCAAAAAATTCTTTGAGGGTTCCCTTGTAAATCCTCTCCATCCTTGTTTGGGGTAATTTTAGTTGAACTCTCTAATTAATATAATTATCATATTTTGCAAGTGATCATTTATGATTTCTAGTACAAGATTTAAGTCTCAACCATGAATTCCACAACAAGTTTTTTATACTTCCAGTCCTTTGGCATGATTTCATTTAAATTAACCATTGAAAGTAAATTTGCAGCAGTAAGAATGTAGGAAATTGAGCCATCATGGTAGTCGTAACAAGACTTCAAACCAACAAGTAACTCTATTTTAAAAATAAACAAAATCAAAGATGACAAGTCTAAAAAAGTAACTATGAATATCATTTAGACGTTATAAGAAATAATGGATTTATCACCAAATTTTAGTGTATATTTTTTTTATGGTGAAGCATTTCCCAATGATATAGTCAGTGTAATATCAAATTTTGTAATATGTGCCCTTTTTACATTGAGTTTTACGTTGGGGTTTCCATCAACATTAGCATTGGGTTTGGCATGGAATTGCATTTAGCACTAATCAATGCATTGTGTTTATCATTGTGTTTCATCATCAGCAACAAAAATATCAACCTCCCCCTAACGTTTCTCATTATCACCAACATCATTTGATCCCCCTGATTTGTCAGTCTCAACAAAACTTGGATCATCATCTTCCAAATAATTATCTTGAAAATAAAACAAACATGTGACATTATCAGTGGAATTCATTTTATATAATTAGATATGTCATTGATATATGCAAATCATACAAAATCATGCCATCCGACATCTCAATTTTTTAGCCTAGTTGACCAACACAAGTTTTAACATGGTTTTTATGCCTAGATAACTTTCAAGTAGAATTAATGTCCTTTTAACCCATGCAAATTTCTAAACAAGAATGATAAGACAAGATAATATTACCAAAGAAAAAGAAATAGTACAGATTCTGAAAGTAAGGAGAATGCAATGGGAACAATTGTGGTCATTAAATTCAATATAAAAAATTCATGATTAATGTATAAGATTATGATTTTTTTTTCATAGAAGGAATGTTCTGAAAGAATAATCAATTATTAAAAACATCAACATGCCTATGCTCATTCTTATCCATAGATCTTTCTTGCTTGTTCTAGCCTTACTTGGACCAACCGTCAATGTATAAAACTCTATTCAAATAATTTGAAGTTGAACTATATTTATTTTTTGCAATTATCTTTGTAAAGTCATTTAAGAAAGCATTAGTGATGTTTATCCATGTGAATATAATTGATGTTAATGGTGTCATACAATAAATAAATTACATTATGAATCAAGTGAATTTTTGGTCCAAATCTCATAAAAGGATGAGTTGCACTAAATATAAAAGGAATATGTAGAGAAATCAATTAGAAACCAATTGTAATTACCTAATTAAATGATGAGAGACCATGACTCAACATTCATGGCTAGTCCTCTATTTATATATGTTTCCAAAAAGGCATTATTGTACTATACCATTAAACAAATAAATCAAGATAAACCTCCTATGCTAAGTGTGTGAGGTTGAATCACATTTATGTAACTACCATATTGAGTGCATGTGCCTAGTTATTAGTTGTAGAGTGTAGTATTTTGGTAGCAGGTATGGGACCCATTGACCCCCTTCCTAGGCACTCTAAAGATAAGTATATTATTATTGCAACTGCCTATCTTACCAATTTAGAAGAACATGCACCTACCTAAAAGTATTCAATTAATACTACAACACAAGTTATTTTTTAAAACATTGTTTCCAGGTTTGGTTGCCCTAGGAGTTTAACAAGTGAGCAAGGCCACCACCTCTTAAGTTCTACAATTGCAAATTTCACTTAGGACAAGGGCCAAATTAGAGATTGTCACTTTGAGGGAATATATTGAAGTAGCAGTTGGTCATTGAGTGAAGCCACCAACTCACATTTGAAAAACAAGATTGAGTAATAAGAAACCCCAATTATGAGATAGAATTCTAGACAAAATATGATTTCTTAGACTTTACTTACAATTGATGAGTGTGGAGGAGGTCATGCATAATTTGCACATGTTGAATATGGGTATCCCATGTCTAGCTAAAAAAATGATATCATCAATATATATCAGAATAATATGTCCCAAATCCGGTATAAAAATATCCTTGGTCATGAATATTGATGGAGAATTGCTAAGATTGAATGGCATTACAAGCCATTCATACATATCAAATTTGGTTTTGAAGGTGTTTTTAATGCATCACATGAATTGATTCATGTCTGATCATACTAGAAGGTGAGATTATTTTTGGTTAAATACAAAGAACCCTTAAATTGATCAAAGAGATCCTTGATACATGGCAAAGGGTATAGATTATTTTATTGTAATATTATGAAGGGCATGATAATTTGTTACATGACTACAATCATTTTCTTTCTTTCTTTGGAATAATAAATTCTAGTGAGCCACAAGAAGAGGTGGTTGAATCTAACCTTCATTGATGAGTCTAAAATAGTTTCCCAATTTCATTGTGCTCAACATTGAGAAGTAGTAATTGGTTGAATCTAGCCTTCATTGATGAGTCCAAAATAGTTTCCTAATTTCATTGTGCTCAACCATGGAGAAGTAGTAGGTGTAGTAATTAGGAAGGGAAACACATGGAATGAGATCAATAGAAAGGTGGATGGGACACAGTGGAGGTAGGCAATGAGGCATAGTGAAAACATCATTGTAGGTGTCTAGAATAGATTGGAGTGTAGGGGGAGGAGGCTTGTTGAATTTGTCTAGCTTGAGTTGTTGAATGAGACATAAAGGTAGTAGTTGAGTAAGGTTTGATGAACAAAAATAGTGCATATCAATAAATGGGGTTTGTAAGGATATGGAGGTGTGGTAGAACATAATTGGTAGAATTGACATAGGAGATCATTAGTTTATGTGTTTTGATGTAATTTCCCCACTTTGGGACATCATTATATTACAAAGTGTTATGATGACCAGGGTAGCCAATTGGAGATTATAGCGAGTACAGGAATTATTGAGAGGCATTTTTGGGTATGGCTTGCATCGCTCATCCCATTTCATCATTATGATCGATTCCTCACAGTTTGACCTTGGTTTCGTTGCATTCCAACGATTTCCATGATTTTGAGTATTTTGAGCTATAAGCTAATTAAATTCACTGAAGAGGTCATTTTGGGCACATTACTTGGAGGAACCTCTCAGTGTAATATCTCATTGGAATCAGGAGGAGAAACACTAAAGGATGGGATGGTGAGAAGTGATTTTCAGTGGCCAATGAAACCACAAGGAGAGATAAGGCATTTTTTAGAGGTAAAAAGGTTAATTAATTAATTAAAGTGATTTAATTAATTAATTAAATATTCATAAAATGAAAGTCAATTTGGAGGGATAAGGTGAGCAGGAAGTATAAAGGAAAGGCAAGGGCCTTTATTCATTGATTCATGTATGTATTTCATTTTGATATCTGGCTTCTAGCTAGAGGGCCCATCTCTTGGGGGTTTTGAGGGTTTTGACTTAACAAACCCTAGAGGATGATTCAATGGTGAAAGATTCCACCTAGATTGTCCCAAGCCTGGTCTCGGGGATGCAATACTCCCCCACACCATTCTAGTCAGATCTACATCAGTGTAGGAGGGTTCTACACCAGCCACAGGCACAGGAAGAGGATGAGGGCACACCATTGGGGATTTCCAGCAAGGGGGGCGCACCATCCATAGAAGGAAGATTCATTGTAGGAGTTTGAGAGGGCACTTGGATATTTGAGCATTTGGGTTCCCTTTTTTGGTGTATTAGCACTATTCTTGGTTGTTTCCAGAGGTATTCTAGTGGAGGATTTATTTGTATTGAGAGTGGGACGATTTCCCAAGAGGAGGGCGCATCATTATTTGGAGGGTGGCTAGATCCAAGGGTCTAGAAGGTCCTTTGATGATTTGAGCACTTGGGTTTTCATTGACGTGTCTCGATATATCATTCTACCTAGTCTGTGGAGCCATTAGAGGTTTTTAGGAAGGAGGTTGAATTATCTAGTGTTTCAAGCATCAAGGGGGGTGCACCATTCCTTAGAGGAGAGGAAGATCTATGATTTTGGGGAGGATCTTGGAGATTTGAGCACCTGGGTTGTTCTTGTAGCTACCTGATCTACTGTTTGGCATCTTCATTGGAGCATTAGGCATCTTTGGCAGTAGGGCTGAATTATTGAGGCTATTCAGGGTTCCATCAGGGCGTGACATCTTCCAGCGTGGGGGTTGACACTTCATACGACCCAGATCTTCATGTATTGGTATTCATGGTGTATTCAGCCTTTTAGGGATTATTGTAGTATCTTATTGGAGCATTTTGTAGCATCTCCTTTTATGTTATTGGATCCATCTGTTGAGCATTATAGATCGACATCTTCATTGTATCAGGTTCTTCTATTTATGAATAAAATCAAATATGAGGTGTTTTGGGCTTGTCTATCTCATTGTTGATCTTGCATATGGTTGAGGTATGTTCCATGATTGTATATTCTTGTTCATTGTTTCAATACACATATAAATCATCAACATAAACCCTAAGAGAAAAATCAAGAGGTCAACCTGCAAGTAAACACATACAAACAAGTAAGTCAGCAAAGTGTTTGACGAAATGCCACAACCAGAAAAAGTTTTAAAAGATGCCCAAAACCGTGATGTTCCTTGCATCTTGGCGTGGGAACATTACAGTGGTATCATAGCTTAGATCCCTTCCAGCCAGTGGGGATTAGTAGAGTTACAATGGAGATGAATATTATTAGCAGATTTGTGGAGTGTGAGAGGGAATATGAAACCCTCAATGAGAATTTCAAGGGGCTATTAACATTCCAATGGTTCCTATCCTATAAAAATCCTATTTGGATCAAAGAAGAGATTACATGTTGGGTCAACTAAATGGAGGAAAACAGAGAAGTCATAGCTAGATGGAGGGAAGAACAGAGAGACCCCATGCCCATTACGAGCACACAACTTTGCTACAGTTGCAAGGTGCCTTGGGAACCAGATCATAGGTGTAGGGGTAAGGATCAGAAGCACATTATTGAGATGCACTATGACAATTATGAGGAGGTGTGTGAGGATGGAGCGATAGATGCTAATTTGGGGAATATTTATGATGATAGTGACTCTTGTACAAAGGTTAGTGATAGTGACTCTTGCACAGAGGCTAGTTATTCTTGCACGCTTGAGGAGGATAGTGACCCTTGCACATTGGAGGAGAAGTGGGATGGACAGGATGATAGCACCAGTGTCTCAGAAGACATATCACATACCATTGATGAACCTACACCTCAGCAGAGGGATGAAACTAGTAGATATCCGCATGTGTCAGCACCTAGAGATGACGAGCTCCTTGGGATGACCGTGACACATCTGTCATCTTTCCAAACACCTACGACAGACACATTGCAGGGGGATAGTAATAGCATAGAGGAGTCATACGTGAGAGATGCACACCATGGACATGTATATCCATGAATCCAGAAGGAGATACAGGACATGCAGACATTTGACCTTACACATACAGATCAGCATGAGGGGATTGAGTTGTAGTTTTTGGAGATTCCATTAGTTGAGAAGATTGTGGAGATTGACGGGTTGATGGAGCACTTAATTCCAGGATCGGCCTACATTGATGAGGATGCACTCTTTATTGGTCAGGATGACCATAGCATGTGTATGGAAACATCTATATGGGATCCAGGCGTATATGATAGTAGCAGGGTGGGTGCACAGGAGGATACGGTTATTCATACAGGATACAGTGTGATTTAGAGGGAGATAGAACCTAGTGATGGGGTGCAGTGGCATACAGGAGGACCCATTATCACAATAGACAGTGGGAAGTGTAGCACAATATCTTCTACAGAGAGGGTTTTTGGGGATTCCAGAGTTGACACTAGCAGGACTGACACTAGAACTGAAGGATATGAGGTGGCACCTCAGCATGACTGTGATCAGGAGTCACACCACTTAGAAGCACAATTGAGAGTTAGTGAGGATATGATCATGGAATCCACTAGGAACAGTGACAACATGCATACATGGGTGAAAAATTACTACTGGAGAGCATTAGTGGCACATGAAAGTTCAGATGGGGGATTTTCCATGGATGATTTTCATACTCTTAGGGAGAGAGTATCTATGATGAGGACTAACTACCAGCAATTGTTGACTGATAGAGACTACCTATTGAGGATTAGTGAGATGTATCATGAGGCTCTGAGGGAGCAGGAGTTGGAGGTGGACAGACTTACTCAGAAGTTGGAGAGCACTTGAGGATTCTTGAGAGGCACATAGACAGTCCTTCAATAATCATAGTCTAGATCAGAGGAGCTTCTTGAGGAGATTCGTCAAAGGTCCACTTCATCTGTCTTAGTGGGCACTCAAATATATCACTCAGTCATGTTGCTAGGGGATGTTTGTGATATAGTAGAGGACACTTCCATTTGTGTACCGAGAGCGGTTGACCCCCATGTAGAGGTTGATCCAACAGTACGCCCAGGATCTATGATGCAGCATGAGCCTACGAGAGACGAAGTGAGTGTGCTGGAGCATACAGTGATGAGTGATAGCTCACAGAGACATGCCGAGATGTATGATGGGATTCAGAGGGGTATAGTGCCTTTCAGGGAGGAGAAACACCTAGGGGACCATGCCAAAGTCACTATTTTGCAACATCGCCTAGTTATGAGAGATCACCTTCACCATATCAGTATTTGTATGGGAGATGAGGTATGGAGATTGGTTGAGCAACAATTGGAGGAGTTACTTCCAGTTATACTAGATGGTTGGGATTCAGTGATTACCACATGAGAGTATTTATCATGGATACCAATGGACGAGCTTCTAGTTGAATCCTTGGGATTGACCAAAGAATGTGACACCTTCCAGTTCTACAGTCAGCTGCAAATGTTTATGTTAGTATGTCTTGACACTTTTATCATAGACAACAACATAAGGAGGGATAGGTCATGGCTAAGGACATGGGGAGTGGTTAGGACAAGACCACCTGACATGAGTATCTTTACAGCATCCAGCCAGATAGAGGTGGATTGTCATAGGAAGCTAGTTGAGACTTGGTGCATGATGGTGAGCCTCATAGACCAGGTGATAGAAGATGAGAACAGAGGGCTTCTGACAGTGATCAGTCTCACACAGGATCAGTTAGAGGAGATTGGAAGTGATCAACTTCCAAGTTTTCCATGGGATCTGGGTGTTCAATTGGCTAGCATGATGTTTTACCACAAGGTGAACCAGGTTGCACCAAAGAGCCACATATGCCACCATGGGTTGGTTTGGAGTGGGCCTGCAAGGATTTGTTCGATGGAGCGAGGCATCTTTTCACTCTTGATCATCATGATCGGACATCGAGATGGTTGGGAAGGTACTCCCTCCACATATATTTTTTCACAGATCTAGTTTATGGATAGGAGGTCGAATAGCCACAGGTACTTCAGCTTAAGGATCTAGGGGTGGAGGATCCAATATATATACAGGGAGCAGTCAAGTAGGGTCAGCATAGTGCAGTGTCAGCATGGTGATCCTCAAAAAAGTATAGCATGGGATCCAAGGATTGCAGGGTTGAGCCTTTCACTGACTGATAGGGACGAGTGGACCATTGCAGGGGAAAGTTGTTTTGAATTTCCAGTGAGCTTCAGTGTTGAGGAGAGCACATCTCTTGAGGGTGTCTCACAGAGGTCTTACAGTACCTCATTCTGGCATCAACATGCACAGTTGATGGAGGCCGTGTTGATCATGGTAGTGTCTTGGAGGATGGACTCATTCCGGGATGAGGTCATGTGTCAGGTACAGGAGTTTCACGGTGTTGCTATATTTTAGGATTGTGCTTCCCAGGGGATTGTAGTTCATGTCTTGATATGGGACCCGGGGGGCAGAGTGCATGATAGTTCATCCTTGGAGGGGTTCTACGGTGTGTCCCACAGGTGGACATGGGATCATGGTATTATACTTGGGGAGATTTGGTTATTGCTTGAGGACAAGCAATTTTCTAGCAGGGAGGACTGTAATGTCCCCACTTTGGGATATCATTATATTACACAGTGTTATGATGACCCGGGTAGCCAGTTGGAGATTATAGTGAGTACAGGGATTATTGAGAGGAATTTTGGGGTCTTTCTTGCATCTCTCATCCCATTTCATCATTATGATCCATTCCGCACAGGTTGGCCTTGGTTCTGTTGCATTTTGATGATTTCCATGATTTTGAGTATTTTGAGCTATAAGCTAATTAAATTCACTAATGAGGTCATTTTGGGCACATTACTTGGAGGAACCTCTCGGTGTAATAGCTCATTGGAATCAGGAGGAGAAACACTACATGATGGGATGGTGAGAAGTGACTTTCAGTGTCCAGGGAATCCACAAGGAGAGAAAAGGCATTTTTCAGAGGTAAAAAGGTTAATTAATTAATTAATTAAAGTGATTTAATTAATTAAATAAATATTAATAAAATGAAAGTTACTTTGGAGGGACAAGGTGAGAAGGAAGTATAAAGGAAAGGCAAGGGCCTCTATTCATTGATTCATGTATGTCTATCATTTTGATATCTGGCTTCTAGCTAGAGGGCTCATCTCTTGGGGGTTTTGAGGGTTTTGACTTAACAAACCCTAGAGGACGATTCGGTGGTGAAAGATTCCACCTAGCTTGTCCCAAGATTGGTCTCGGGGATGCAATACTCCCCCACACCATTCTAGTCAGATCTACATTGGTGTGGGAGGGTTCTACACTAGCCATAGGCACGTGAAGAGGAGGAGGGTGCACCAATGGGGGTTTCCAGCAAGGAGAGTGCACCATCCATAGAAGGAAGATTCATTGTAGGAGTTTGAGAGGTCACTTGAAGATGTGAGCATTTGGGTTTCCTTTGCAAGTGTCCTAGAACCATTCTTGGTTGTTTTCAGAGGTATTCTGGTGGAGGATTTATTTGTATTGAGAGTGGGATGATTTCCCAAGAGGAGGGTGCATCATTCTTTGGAGGGTGGCTAGATCCAAGGGTCTAGAAGTTCCTTTGATGATTTGAGCACTTGGGTTTTCATTGACGTGTCTCGATATATCATTCTAGCTGGTTTGTGGAGCCATTGGAGGTTTCTATGAGAGAAGCTGAATTATCTAGGGTTTCAGGCATCCATGGGGGCACACCATTCCTTGGAGGAGAGGCAGATCTATGAGTTTGGGGAGGATCTTGGAGATTTGAGCACCTGGGTTGTTCTTGCAGCTACCTGATCTATTGTTTGGCATCTTCATTGGAGCATTGGGAATATTTGGAAAAAGGGCCAAATTGTTGAGGCTATTTAGGGTTCTAGCAGGGCATGACATCTTCCAGCATGGGGGTTGACACTTCATACGACCCAGATCTTCGTGTATTGGTATTCATGGTGTATTCAGCCTTTGGAGGCTTATTTTAGTATCTTCTTGGATCATTTTTTAGTAGCTCATTTTCTCTTATTGGATCCATCTATTGAACATTCTAGATCGACATCTTCATTGTATCAGGTTCTTCTATTTATGAATAAAATCAGATCTGAGGTGTTTTGGGCTTGTCAATCTCATTATTGATCTTGCATATGGTTGAGGTATGTTCCATGATTGTATCTTCTTGTTCATTGCTGCAATACACATATAAATCATCAACATAAACCCTGATACTGAAATCAAGAGGTAAACCTGCAAGTAAACACATACAAACAAGTAAGTCATCAAAGTGTTTGACGAAATGCCACAACCAGAAAAAGTTTAAAAAGACACCCAAAACCGTGATGTTCCTTGCATCTTGGCTTGGGAACATTACATTTGATTCCATCATGGATGGATTGTGATTACTATAACAAGGTTATCCTAAGATCATATATGTGTAGTCTAGTGGAATTGCATCACAATCTATTGTGTTAATGCAGTGTTCAATGAAAAGGTAATTTGGTGGGATTGTGTGATGAAGATAGAGGTGCCCTAAATGTTGACCTATCCTAGATGGTAGGGTTGAGGATAAGGTATAAAAAGAATATGAATTTCATAAACTAGTTCATGGGATGTGAGATTTCATTCACAACCATCATCAATAATAAATTGGGATAAGTATTGTTTGATTTGGAAATTGTGATGGTAGAGAGAGGAGTTAGTGGTTGGGGAAGAGGTGGTCATTAAGAAAATAATTTTATAACGGTTGGAGGAGTTGTCTAAATCAAGGAGATCTAGTTTTGGCTATGGTTTTAGAAATTAAACATAAAGTCATAGATATCTTACAAGGAATGCAAATACTTGATATCATGTGTGAAGGTATGGTGAAAAATATATAATTCAAGGTTATGTGGGTGATGAAAAAGGGTTGAATGCAAGGAAAAAACCAATAGTTTTAGTAGACTGTTAGAAAGGGTGTTTGCAGACATTCCACTTTTCCACAAAAACAACACACTTAAAATCCTCATTAAGAGTGATGTTGGTAAATAAGAGCACAACATGCCATATAGAAGGTAGTAAACCACAATTAAATTTGATAGAACCACAACGGTGTTGGCCTGGGTCTAATTGCATAATCTCTCACTAATATTTTGAGATGACCAAAACTTAGTTACAATTAAAATCTCCCTTGGTTAGTACATTTATAGGGTGGATCCAAAGATGACATAATACTCGTGTGTTCACATCTATATGGAATTTGACTTGGAGAAGGGGATATCTGAAGTGATTCAACTCAACTTGGAAGGATAGATCTACATACAAGTTCCTAATTATAAGAAATTTCAATCAAAATGCAATGATACATTCCATTATTATGGAAATTTCACTAAGGATTGCAAAAAGCACCAATCAACTCAAAATCCTCCAGTGCATAGTACTTTATTAAAATATTGTTTTAGCATGAATAATATTATGTAATGCATAGGCATTTCAATCCTCGTGTATTCACTAAAATGTTCTATTTGAGATATTTTGTTATTCACAAAATAAGCTAAATCCATATAAGTTGTCCATTGTAGTAGGTTGTCAAGGATTTTTCAGTCGCATTCTATTTTGTAATTTGAATGCATGTCTTTTATGTATAATGAAGGTTGTATATGGATGGAGATAGTGTCGAACTCTTAATGTGTTGTTATGGTGGGATGAATTGATTTGTTTGAACACACACATAGCTCAAATTTTAATGATATCCCATGATTTGAAGATAGGTATAAGTTTGAGTTTGTTTAGCATCAAATTTTCCTTCAACATGTTTATAGTATTGTAGGCTTGACTTTGAGTGCCTGCAACCAAGTTTTATGAATGGATATTTTTGTAATGAAATGAAAGATGGATTATTTTGAACCCATAGTTGTTGTGATTGTTTCATGAAAGGGAAAGAGATGAAATTAGTAATGGTGAATGAAATAGTCTGAAATTATACATGTAAATTGTCTTCTTGCATGTCTCTTTCCCTCATACTACCATCATATTTCTTTCATCATGTTATATCGTTTGATCCCAAGCTAATTTTGACTTGTGGACCTATTTTCCTTGACTTATTAGATGATAATGGATTTGATTGGTGTACTAAAAATTATTGTCATTGTTATGTAGCAGGATCCAGAGGAGGCCATGGAAAGAGGACGTGGACGGTGTAAAACTACTAAATCATAGAGAGGAAATGTTGATACTAAGAGGGGGGTGAATCAGTATCAAGTACAATTTAAAACATTTTTCAACTTATACTTAAACCATTCAACTATATCCAATGAGCAATGAACAATATTATAAGAGTTACACCAATACACCACTGTACACCATTACCTGATATATGATAAATAATAGTTATTGTTCAAGAGAGTAATGACTTCCAAAGGTAGATCTGATCTTCAAAATGTAAAGGGGATAAACACTCAAGAGGAAGATACAATCCTCCAATATCAAGAGATATTTGAACTCTCCATCCTTTCCTTCCTTCCACCCAAGAATATGAAAGATAAATAAGGCACACATTAAATCACCCAAGAATATATGAAAGATAATAAAACTTTACATTAAATCATCACCATCAACCAATCATCACAGAGAACCTGGTAATGCTTCCTGAGACTTCTTCAATTTCTGCAATTCTTCAATTCTTGGAGTACTTTGATCCTGTAGATAATATTATTCAATGTATTCTTTGAAACTCCTCCAATTTTCAGTCCTTGAATCCTCCCCCAAAAGAGGTTATAGAAAGAATGGTGGACTTTATTCAATTCTGGTCTATTCAGAAGACCCAACGTTTATAGCCCACGCTCAATATTTAACATCTGATTCTGAAACTCATACACATGAAACTACAGTCCGTACTCTTTCCAATGGAAGTGGTCCCACTTTATTTGTATTCTGTATGAATAAGTTATGATTATTTTACCCGAAACACCTATTTATTGACTAGCTTCAGGACTAGTCACAAACCCTATCTTCCACGGAGTGTATCTCCATAATTATAGTGAATCAAGAGCTGAAATTTTTACCAGAGGTACCTTGATATGTCTTCTAAATACCATAGCGATTTCACCATATGAATTTTTCTAGAAAAAAAGTTATAGCAAAAATGTTAAGATGACATGAAAATAGCATACCTTAGAACACATCACCAAAAGACTTCATCCTCCCTTGAAATCTGGCCTTCTTTTACTTCTTATTCCCTCTGAAATTCGACCTGTATCAAATGAATGTATAATGATGTTTATTTATACAATTTATGTCACTTCCTTTTAATATTAGGGCCGACCTGACACTTTCTTATTTTGTAATTCTTTTCTTTAATTATCTTCAGGGCCTACATGTACAATTCACTTTGTCATCTTCAAAAATTCATTTCTCCTCAACCATGAGGATCCACGTGACGTGCCACATACCATTGGAAAAAACATGATGTATAATATACATCCATGGGTGTTGTATCTGCATGTGCATTTTCCTTCATGTCCAAATACCTTCATCAATCTTGCAGTCCAAAACCCATGAATAGGGTTGACATCAATGACAACAACCAATATTCCAACAATATCCCCCTTTTTCATTGATGGAAACACTCATGCTCCCCCTATCATCATGATCCAAATTTCTCTCCGCCTTTGACATCAATGGCAAAGGTTAGGGCTGATGCCCCTGATTTTAATGGAAAAAGGTAACCTTCTTCTTTGGGGTTGCTCACCCTGAACATGTGGCACTCAATAATACTTCATCCTTATTTTTAGTCTTTGGGACTTTTTCTTACTTGGAATCATTTTGTGTGGCTTCTGTCTTCTCTCTCTTCTTCATGTCTAGGATGTATATGTTATTCGGTCTTCTTGTTGCAATTGCAACCAATCTTCCCGAGTTATTTTCTCTGATTTTACATTTTCGGGAGTCAAACGTAAGAGTGTATCCTTGATCACATATTTTGCTGACACTGAGGAGATTACGCTTCAGATCTTCAACCAATAGGAATTTTCCTGCTTTTACATTTTCACTTCCAAGATTTACAGTTCCTTTTCCAAGTATTTTGGTAGATGAGTCATATCCAAATGCAACATTTCCGCCTCTTTTCTTCAAGCTAACAAATTTTCCTTGATCTCCGGTCATATGAGATGAGCACCCACTGTCTATGAACCATTCATATTCTTCTTTTCATTCTTTAGTGACCAATGTTGTTCGACAATTTTCATTTTGTGGAATTTATTTCCTTTTCCATGTTGTAGTTGGTATGCAGACATTTGACATATGATTATCTTCCTTCATCTCTCTGCAATATTGTGCTTT
>SNQJ01S0040184.1:132012-142810 GCA_010110895.2 Picea sitchensis
ACTTGATACTGATTCACCCCCCTCTCAGTATCAACACTATATACCAAGGGTCCTTTTGTTTTTGAGCTGAAAGTACTAGACCACATTTTTTATTGTCTTTCTTTTTCCATGTGCTGGCATTTTTAGCTAAGGGTTTTATCTTTGTATTTGTTTTGTAATTATTCATATGGTAGTTTGCTACTTTGTGGCTGAAGTTATGACAGTTATATCATTCGAGCTCATTGTTCAATAGGTCAAAGTGATTGGTGCAACTTTGTCTACTCATTGGTTGTTTAGTTCTATGTTGCAAAGATTGTTTATTTCTTGATCTCCTCAGTTGCATGTCTCTAAAATTAATTTGACAATTTGCAATCTTATGACCAAAATTAGAGCAGTAAAAATAGTAACCATGAAAGAAATTTTGGTACCTGAAGGATGGCCTTCTTCTTGGTATTTTTTGCTCCATCTTCTGATATCTTTGTTTTTTATTAGGGATCATCTTATCTTTTGGTGATAGAGTACTCACATGGTCTGATTGTCTGCTGACTTGGAACTTGATCATCTTTACTGGCTCTTTGCTTTCTGTCTATTTTCTGCTTGAACCAATTACATAACCTAAAACAATCTTCAACAAAGGAGATCTTTGTTTTCTCAGAATGTCATTTAGTTCTACTGAGGCTTTAATGCTTGGAATATTTTGGAGATAAAATTCTTTAAACTTCTCCATCTCTTTTCTGGTTTTTACTACCTCTTCTTCCAAGGCTTCACATCTTGACTTCATTTCTGATAACTTCTTTTTCACAATGCAATCTATTTTATTTGCCTCTTCTAACTCCACTTTAGCAAGGCAAAGTCTTCATCGGGTTTTTTACCATTCTTTTCAAACTGCATCAACAACTGTTTTTGTTTTCTCTTCTTAAGTCTGAGTCTGTCAATCTCTTCTAAAGAACTGATTAGTTCACCTTCCATATCAACCATAACTTCTTCATCATTAACATCACTTCATGTGTATTTATTATCGTAATCCTCTTTGGCCATAAGCATAAAGTCATTAACCTTATCTTCACAGGAAGAGTCACTATCTGTGTCTTCTGAAGAGTCATCATTGTTTACACATAAACTTTTCCTTTTACCAAATCTCCTAGGTTTGTACTTCTTTTCACCTTCAAAATTATGATCCTGCTTCTTGTGTGGACACTTAGATGCAAAGTGACCTATATTTCCACAGTTAAAACACTTGAAGGGAAACTTGCGTTGATACTTTCCTGATCCTTTCTTTAGTCTTCTCATAAATTTTGATTCAATTTCATGAGGCTCAGATTCCTCATTCTTATCTGCTTTAAAATATGCTTCTCTAGTGGTGGATTTATATTTACCTATCCTTATTTCATCTGCAGTCAACATTCCTAGAATTTGATCAAAAGCCAAATCTTTTAGATCATTAAGTTCTTCTATAGTAGAGACCTTTCGGTTGAACCTATCTAGTAGAGATCTCAAAATTTTCTGAACTAAAGAGGCTTCCTCAATTTTTTCACCAAGTGCTTTCATTGCATTTACTAGTTCTTCAACTCTCAAAAAGTACTTCCCAACAATTTCATCTTCTTTCAGATGTATCTGTTCAAACTATACTCTGTAGGTTTGAAGCTTGGCATCCTTTACCTTCTCATTACCTTCATAACTGTTAATGAGTTTGTCCCACATGTCTTTGGCAGATTCTAAGTGCATAAATTTTACAAATTCTTCTTCTGCAAGTCCACTCAGAATAACATTTATAGCCTTAGCGTTGAAGCTAAATTCTATCTTGTCATCCTTATTAGCTAGCACAACTGGCTTTACATAACTAGTCTCTACCACATCCCAAACATTTGCACCTAAAGCCATTATGTAGGTTCTCATCCTATCTTTCCAAAAGGCAAAGTTTGTTCCATTGAACAGGGGGGCCTTATTGGTTGAAGTTCCTTCATGGCTTGACATGTTTAAGATTACTTATCTACCTTTAAATAAAAGGAACCAACTCTGATACCAATTGTTGGACAACTAAGAGGGGGGGTGAATTAGTTGTTACTGTGCTTAAACAATTATTCCCATTTTAAACTCTCTACATAACACTTAATGACGATCACAATAATGCAGGGAAGTAAGCAATAGAATATTCAACATCAATCACACACATGAAATATACAGAGACAGATATTCCCTGAGGAAACCCATAAAGGGAAAAACCTCTTCTTCTTGATATGATAAGTAATCTTTATTTTCTATACATTATCATTCTTATGATCTCCAACTCCTCTTGAGGGTACAACCTCTGTTTTACAAGAAACAACTTGCTGAGAGCACCAACTCTCTGGTTTCTCTAGCACCCACTAGAAGGAAGCACCAACTCCTTGAGTGTTCCAACACCAACTGGATGGAAGCACCAACTTCCAGTTACACAGGAACCATCCTGTATAACAGAGAAAAATAGTTCTCCCTTGCACCACCCTGGTTTTTCTTGCTGCAACCAGATGGAAGCTACAAATCCCTGTGTTCAAGCACCCACTTGAAACTCTAAGGACAACAATCCTCCCTAGCACCTCCATACCACCCTGAGATATTAATCTTTGCTACTATAATTTATACAATGATACATTATTTAATAATGTCTTACTAGTCTCATCACTGTTCTGCTATGCTTGCATCAATGTTTTATTGCTCGCATCTTTTTCAACTTTCTGTTCTTCTTCTCTGTCTCTGCATGTGCACCTTGAATTTCTCTTCCTCTCTCAGATATGCATTTTAGCTCCTGTGCACAGACGCTCGACACCTTTTATGCACATGAATAACTATCAAAAGAAGCAACCATCTCTTCTCTGTTCTGCGTTTATTTATCATGCCAATTCCTCTGCTAGGTCATCCACCCAACTCATCGTCTTCTTTGGCGGTTATTCCAAGTTTGTTCGTCATCAGTGGATTATACTAAGATTGTTTTCCTTCTCTGGTAGTGCGACCCTTTGTCTTCTCTATCACAGTTGAGCTTATCCTCTCTGTTGCAGTTACAGACTTCGACACTTTTCCATCTGTCAATTGTCTTTGTGATGAGTCCTAATTCCACTGTCAGTTACCTCGAGACTCTTCAGCTCCTCTGGCGATCACCTTGTAGCTCCTTGAATTATCTGGTAGATACAAACACTTCATTCTGGTAGTTACAACTAGTCAATTATGGCTTCTTTGGATTCTAATCCCCTTCCTTCACGTGACCATCAACGGTGACCAAACGCCTATTCAAAAGGCACTTCACGTTCTTGGTCTAGCGAGCACTAGCTCCCTATTTTCACGATATGATCTTGGGATATGAACTTCACATGACCACATGATTCCAGGCGCGTCCATAGGCGGTTTGAGGGAAACCCTCTTTTCACCCCACAATTCACTACGAGCCTCCACATGTCCTTTCTCCAAAACCGTGGTTTCGATTGTGGACCGCTCATGAAAAATTAAGACCTGAGCATGTTCTGGCCTCGTAATGCGACGGGACCGTCGATCTCACGATCTTGACGGTGCTCCTGAATAGACAGTTCAGATTTGATCTTTACATTCATCCTTTCATTGTTCAATCCGACGGCTAGGACTTAATCAAACATTGAGATGGACGACTGTCATAACTTTTCCCTTTAGAACTTCAGGATTTCAACTTTTCAAACTTACACTATCCTTCCACTGTACTATGATCAACAGTTGAGAATACACTCGAAGTGATCTTTCAGATCAGACAACTCGTGTCCTTGATAAAGTGGTTTTCTGACGTGGGTGAGACGAGTAGGCAGTGAAGTGGAGTGTGACGTGTAGCAGGTAGTGGAGTGTGACGTCGGAGTGCGGAGGTGGTATGTATGAGTGGTTTGGTTGTTTGCTTGGAGGGGGTGTTAGGCGGTAAGTGGTTATGAGAGAGGGGGGTCCAAGTTAACAGAAATGTGACACGTATGAGGGTTCAACATGGAAAATACCACCAGCTCGGACCCCCTTATGGTTAAAGGCATAAATCTTGGGGTGGGGGAGGGGGGGGGTCTGATATGCCCTATCGATCGTAGATCTGAGTCCCCGATTCTCACCCGCTGAGATTAGCACGCCGTTTTCCTAACTTATCCTGTCCTTCCACTTTAGAGTGATCCGACGACTGAAGTTTACTTCAGATGATTTGATGGTCGAGGATTCATTTCGTCTCTTTGGGTCTCCGGACTTCGGATATTTAAAATCTCAAACTGACGCTCTGGATCAGATGACCCAGATTCACTTTGGACGATCCAACTCTTGAGATATTCTTTGCATGATCTGACGACTGAGATTTACTTCGAACGATCTGACGATCGAGAATTCATTTCAACTCTCCGGGTCTTCAGACTTCAGGGATTTCAAATCTCAAACTTAAACTCTTGAAGTGATTTATCCAGAGATTAACCTCCTCACTTCTTTATACCCAAAATGAATGACGTTCATTGGATCATGATCTTAGATCAATGACCCGATCTGTCTGTGATGCATCTCTTCTAGCTTACCATGTCCTTCCACTTAGAATGATCCAACGACTGACGAAAATTTGCATACCTCACTTATCCTATCCTTCAACTCGAAAATGATCCAACGATTGAAGGGAATTCGGGTGATCGTGATCTCAGATATCAACCCTTTCTTATCTTGTCCTTCCACTAATTAAATCCGATGGTCATCACATTTTCTCTAGATCCGATGGTCCACATTCATTTCAGATTTCGGGCTTCAGGTAATTCAACTTTCAAGTTGCCAATTCTTCCGAAGTGAGATTCCCCGATCGATAACCTCCTCACAACTTTTGACGTGAACCAGATGTTGTTCGACGATCATGTTCTTAGATTGACGACTCGATCTATCTTCGGTGCTGCTCTTCTGGATTATCTCCATGAGGTGACTTCGACCCTCGTCCTTCCTCTGAACACTTCCAAGCCTCTATCCCTCCTGAGCTTGATTCCTTTTCCTGTTTTCTATCGACGCTGTTGTTCTTGCCATCAATGAAAAACACACGCTTTCCTGTAAATCATGCCAACAAAATGGACACCCAAGCTTTGTTATAAGTCCAAATTTGGATTTTCAAGTTGTTGAGTGTTTCTCATGAAATCATTTTTTTATAATATGATTATATTTTCCATCAAAAAAATAACGTTGTAGCAAAACATGAAAAATATGTGTTCTTGGGAAAGAATTGCAAATTATGCTACAAAATCATGTCAAAATTAGTTATTGAGAAAAACCATGGGTACCGTGATTTAGTATAATAAGTATAATTCAATTCAAAATATTCATATGGCATTAATCTATTCTCAGGTGAAGTTATAAGCTCCCAAAAATGATAATTCTCAACTTTTGCCAATTTTGACCATTTTGAAAAAATGCACACAATAAAATGTTGCATGTTGGGTGAGTTTTAAGGCATATAAATGATGTATATAGATTCCTTGCACCTTAAATGTTAATTAGGAATAATGAAAAATGACAAAAAAGACAAAATGAACTTATTTCATACAAAAATCAAGTTTTGGGCAAGATAACTATCTTAGCCAGGGATGCTCATGGATCAATAAACATCACAGAATTTATGGGAACAATCTTTCAAATAAGATGCAATGATCAGATAATCTATTGTGTAAATGTGTACAAATTTATTAATTTCAATGTTTTATTAATTTTATATTTTTAGATTATATATTTTTTAAATAATATATTTTTCGATAAAAATAATAATATTATATTAAATAAAACCATTATAATATATAATTAAAATTTATATTTTAATTAAAATAAATTAAATTGATAAATAAACTTTATAAATAGTCTATATTTATATTTGTTTTTTAATTTCAATTTAAAATATTATTTTTATAATTTTTTGAAAAATTAAATAATTTATATGAAAAATATTAATTACTAAATTATTCCATTGATTGAATATCAAAATTTTAAACATCCCATCCTTTATACACTATTTAACAATAATGGTATGTTTAAAGGATGATGATCATTTTTATGAAATTTCTAATTTCAAGAATAATTATATCATTTTCATGTTCCATAAGCAATCATCCGTGATTTGTAAAATGGCTTCAACTCCAACATATTAAACTTGTGATGTAAACATTATATTATTATTCCAATTATTTAGGCATTGTGTTGAGTATTGAGTAGGCTTCGATCACTAGTTTCTTCCAGCATGAAAATAAATCCATAAAAGGATATTAATATACAAAAAAAGACTAGTTTGTTAGACATATTTAAACAAAACCTAAGTTTTGGACATGGAATTCATTCCTTTAAAGTTCCACTATATGTTCTTTCTCCATTTACAATTTTTTGTTTATAAATGCTCAACTATAAAAATGTTATGTAGAGCTAGCCAAAGTACACCATTAACATTATCTAATCCAACAATACCTAATAACAAGGCAACCATAGTGGTCATTAGCCATTTAGAAATAGGTCAAGAATGACATTGAATTTGTCTTAGATAATTAGTAGCTATGATAATGATGTAGGAGCATCAAGCTCGGAATATAAGGCATTGGAACAACAAAGCAAAAAGGAAGCCAAAGAAAAAGTAAGAGAAAAAGAAAGCGCAAGCACAAGTGAAAGTACTACACAAGTACAAGATAGTGTATCCAAGTAGCAAGTGGAAAATATTTGAGGTGCAACAAATATAGATGTGTGAAAAGTAGTTTAGGCATGGAAGAGGAGTTATGCATAAAGGATTTGGACACGTCGAAAAAGCACCAAGGGACAAGGGGACGGAAAGGTTTGGTGTAGGAAGGTGCACATGGAAGATGAAGCAATGCATATGAGAACCTACGTGGGAGTTACAAGTATGTGAAAATTGACTGAGATAGATGTTAACTATATGTCAGTGGAGTAACCTATAAAGGTGATGACCTTGAAGGAGATCAAGTTGGATAGTATTCATACATTGTTTGGTAAAGGCCCTAAGTGTTTAGATAAGGACAAGAAGAAGAATCTAGGCCAATGTTTCTCTTTAAGGAAGAACATCGGTTTAAGGTTCAAGACCAAGAGTAGAGAGTGTTGCAAATGCCAAGATAGTAGGGTGGGACTTAGGCATATTGGTGTTATATATGTAAATCCTCAAATATATTAATGAGGATGAGTAGAATAGTTCTTTGAAGATTTTTTGTCCTTGAATATTTTTGTGTGTGAATTTCCTTACTACATTTTTCCATAGAGTTACTAATTTTCTATTAATTATTTTTCTATGTAGATGTTTTGGATTTTAGAGTGCAAAAGGATCAACTGTAAGAACACTTGTTGAAGGGACCTATTGCACATCCCTTGCACTATTTAGGATTATGGTAGATATTTTATATGTGGATAACCTCAGAATTTGTCATGTAAATTTGTATGCAACTACAAAGATAACACAAAGAAGGTAGATTATTTGTTGGTAGAAAATTGGAGGGGTTGACAAGAATAATATAGGAACTTGAAACTAGGAAACAAAGTGGAGAATCAAAAGAAAAAGTTTATGAACCAAAACTAGAAGATGAAGGTCAAATTGGACAAGAGAATGATCTTGTTGTGTAGTTGATAAAATTCTTATGAAANTTTTTTGTCCTTGAATATTTTTGTGTGTGAATTTCCTTACTACATTTTTCCATAGAGTTACTAATTTTCTATTAATTATTTTTCTATGTAGATGTTTTGGATTTTAGAGTGCAAAAGGATCAACTGTAAGAACACTTGTTGAAGGGACCTATTGCACATCCCTTGCACTATTTAGGATTATGGTAGATATTTTATATGTGGATAACCTCAGAATTTGTCATGTAAATTTGTATGCAACTACAAAGATAACACAAAGAAGGTAGATTATTTGTTGGTAGAAAATTGGAGGGGTTGACAAGAATAATATAGGAACTTGAAACTAGGAAACAAAGTGGAGAATCAAAAGAAAAAGTTTATGAACCAAAACTAGAAGATGAAGGTCAAATTGGACAAGAGAATGATCTTGTTGTGTAGTTGATAAAATTCTTATGAAATAGATGGAACACGAGAGTGGAAGTCTCTACTTACAATGTAAATGTGCGCATTGAAGCATTGGTAGATTGATTGGGTTAGATGGTGTGTTACTTTGAGTATGAGAAGATTGAAGACCCTCAAATAATTTGCAGGTTCAAGATTGAAATGATATGAAACATTATGGGGGGAATTTATATAGTATGAGCAAGTCCAAAAGGGAAATGAAAAGATAAGGACTTAGAACAATACGATTATGAAGATGCACAATAAATTATTTCAATTGGCATGATGGTGCCAATTCCCACAGGTTTGAGACTTGATCTATTTGCAAAGTATATCACACCCTCTACATTGCCATTCAATTATTCAAATAAATATTTTTGGAATTTCATGTGGAAAGTAACACCAATGTTAAGAAACCAAGCATCTCTCCAAGAATAAAATGAAGTTTTGAACAAATATTCATTTATGCTAATGTTGCAATGAGCAATAAAAAAATAAATGGATTAGGGAGCTTTACCTGTCTTCTTTTTGTTGCTTCTTCTCTTTGATATTGTCCCATTGGATTTTGCATATTTTTTCTTCATGTTCATTCTTTCCATAACGAACACAATGAATATTTGATCTCTCACCTTGAATATGCGTACCCCCTGCTTCTGAAAATTCTTCTTTTTGTGTCCTCTCTTACCGTCTTCTCCTTAAGAAGAATGATGTGATTGATTCTTCCATTTTCTAGCAAGGCACATAGTCTCTCCATTAGGATGATATGTCTTCTTCTCGAAAACCTTCTCACGTTTTACATTTTTCTCCACCAAAGAGTCAAAATAAAGGGACTTCAACTCGCCACTAGCTTGAAGTGATTCAACATACTGGGAATATGTGGGGTAGAGGGCCTTGATGAAGGTCATGAAAAAAAGTCTATATTTACACTAAAAACATCTATGTTTTGAATAATGGCATTAATTTCAAATGCTAAAGGCATGGGATCATTACCCTTCAAATATAGATTGAAGAGCTTCAACTGCAATTGAACTAGCTCCAACTTTGAATGTGAATCACACAATTTCTTCTACTTCTTCAAAGAACCCCAAGTATTTTTAATAGGTGTGACGACTCACCTCTTCACTTACAAAATAAATAATCAAGGCATATGCTTTCTTATCTTTATTTTTCCATATCTATTGTAGGTTTGGTAGGTGCAGTATATCCATCACAAATGCCATCCCAAAGATCATTGAAGATCAGAGTATGCTCAATCTTGTTTGACCATTCTGGATAATTCTCTTTTCCACTTAGAACCACCCCCACAATTGAAACAAGAGAATGCATTTTCACCAGAAATCAATTCAATATAAAGAGAGTATGCTAGGGATATTGGGGAACCAACTAAGCATAATCCTCATTGTAACCCTTATGCAAGTCTCTGCACTCCCGATTCCAAGCCAAAAGATGACATATTTGGAACAGAAGGCAAAGAGGAATCGACTTGCACATTGTCCTCAACGTCCAAAGTGCTCTGGCATTCAAACTTATTTCTTTCGTGTACTTGCTCTTGAACTCCTACATGAAATGATTCACCAAATTCAAAAACTATGAGCTCGATTATGGTGAAATGAGGAGTCATCCTCGATTGTCATGCTCCTGCTTTTAATAAATTTTAATATCTATGGGATCCCATCATAGTGGCCATGAGAGAGACATATGACCGTGTTCGGTTGCACCTAGAAGACTGATCCCACTTTGGTCGAGTGTTCAACTTCCATCAAGGGAAAAAATAAAATCTAATCTGACGCCCCTTGTTGAAAATAATTTTATTAGTGTTGTGGAACCTAGAACCATAGACTTCCTAGAAGCACAGGGTCTTCACTTAGTGAACCTGTGACACAACACATGAATTCATGGGATATTAAATAATACTCATAATTTCATTATATATTAATAAATACCTCCCAAAATCCTTTTATTGAGCACCCTTCCCAATACATTTTTTTGATGAAAAAAAAACAATTTTACTAGATACCCCTTTTAATACCCCCCAATACCTATAAACCCCATGATACCCTACATCCCCCCCAATACCTACAATATATTTACCTTATTTTTTGCAATTAAAAAACCCCCTTTATGAATGAACGTGATAAGGTATTGACCAACAAGGTGATTCCCATGTGCCCAGAAGTCGAAACCAAGGCCAAAAAAGGTAGTGAAGCCAAAGAAGATGGTGACATAGCTGCCAAAGCTTCCATCATTGAGAGTTTATGCAAACAAAAACATAAGTAAAATGAAAACCCGTAGTATGCACAAGCCTGAACTTCGAATGGAGCTATCAATTATAGAGAGAATCCATGGCGATGCTAGAAGAGTGAATGGCATAGTGAAAGGGAATGAGAATGCCAATATGATCTTGAACTTCGAAGACAACAAGCAGATCCAAATCATGGAGTTATCAAAATCAACTTGGGCTTTAATACCACTAATAGGCTAGGCAATGAATAACTCCACACATTGAATTGCATTCCATTAAAGTGAGCCATACATGAATACAATCAAAAGTGAAATTTGGTTTCATCTTCCAAGAGGTTCAAACGAATATTCCTATTCACGTGTGACTCTTCATATTTCTCCTAAAGTAATATTTACAATGTACCATAATCCCAAGAATTAGGTATCTAACATTATTTAAGAAGTTTTAATTTTTGTGTTTTTTTGTTGTCACATAGTAATGTAACATTAAGAGGGATGGTTGCATTATAATGCTCCAATAATAGATACAATCTAATGTAAAATTCAT
>SNQJ01S0040184.1:149498-170202 GCA_010110895.2 Picea sitchensis
GGTCTGACTCTTGAACAATATATAGAAAAGGATCTGATACACCCACTAGTGCTCATACACTAGGGGCACATCCATAGGGATGTCATAACTCTGAATCAATGCATTACACAGAAGAAACAGATCTTCACACGTTCACCTGTGCTCATCCACATGCACGTCCACTCTACAAATCTTCTTTCCCACTGCCACACACAGGAGAATCATCTGGAGTCTTCTCATCAACTCTGCTGCTCAGAGGAGGCTAATGCATCATTTTCATTTCTGTTCTCATGAAAATGCACTCAAGACTTTGGGATTTCACATGTTCACCTTGTGCTCAACCACATGCACGTCCTAACTCAACAGATCGCCTTTCCCACTGGATAATCATCTGGAGTTCTTCTCAACTCTCTGAATGGAGTAGGTCATCTCTACGTTCTCAACTCTATCTCAAGAATGAACCATGTACCCTTCTTAGGGGATTTCTCTCAGGTTTATAAGTTGAGATAAAGACTTCACATAGCTGCAATGATCCACAACTCACAGGTTTGTAAGCTGGAGATTGTCTCACATAGTTGAAATCATCAACACTCCCTCTCAGCTAGGGAGGAATTATTCATCATTCCAAGTCTCATACGATGTTATTTGAATTTTGTTTTTGGATGGAGTCATTAGTACTCCCTCTTAATTTGGAAGGCATTTTTCACCAAGTCAGTCTGGTGCAGATGTTGGTAATATGCTCATGTGTAGGAAGGTACTACATGTGTACGATTTTCCTCTGCATCATATCTTTGATATAAGAATATTTCATCTCGTCGTGTTTCGATCCAATAGGAAACACTGGGTTCTCACATGGCTCTTGGTTATCATCATAGGATCCATCTCATGGTCAAGTAAATATGTTAGGAGCTTTTGAAGCCACATTGCTTCGCACACTCACTGCTACATACTTTGCCTATGTGGTACTCAAGGTCACAGAGTTTTGTTTCCTGCTGCATTAGGAAACCATGGAAAAAATTCACGGTAATACAACAAGTGGATGTGCTCATTGGTCCACTATACTCTCTTCTCAATATGTATCGACAAAGTCTGCAAAATCAAGTTCACACTTGGAAACATATCTCAGGCCATGTGCCTCATATATATCTCAATACATGTTTTACTATTATCCAGTGAGTCTGTCTCAGCTGACTCATGGATTGACTAAGAACATTCACTGCATAGCATGAATTAGGCCTGGTGTTAACCAGATACATCAATGATCCAATCAACTGTGGATCAATCTTGTCTAAATTGTTGTCATTTATTTTCTTTGATTTAGGAAAATCTCATTAGTCCTCTGTCATTTATGTTTTCCTTAATTTAGGAAAATCTCATTAGTCCTCTGTCATACTTCTTGTTCCAAGAAATGGTGTATCATACTCATATCTTTCTTCTTGAAATCATAAGTCAAGGCCTACTTGTATTCAACAATAAGGCTTTCTGAATAAGTCATCAAAATCAAGCTCTCAACATTGTAATGATTTTGGATCAACAACACTCTTAAAAACAAACTCATTAAGAATCCATTCATCTGATATAGTTTCCAACTCATGGATGGTAGTATGGATGAAGGTGTATTGGGATTATTGAATCAAGTGCCATATCATACACAACTCCCTTTGTTTGTGAGAAACCTCTGGCTATAGATCCTGCCTTGAATTTCTCGACACTTCTATCGGTTTCATACTTGATCTTATAGATCCACTTAGAAGTCATCACATATTTCTCTTCTGGTCTCTGAATAATATCTAATAAACCATTCTTTTAGGACATATTGGTATGCTTATGCTATGGCATCTTTCCATACCTATTCTCCTATTTCTTTTCAAAGACAAGGAGGCTCAACATCAATGAAGTGGATCATGACTGAAGGATAGCTCAAGAAACTCTTTTTCTTTACCAGGATGTGCCTTGAGAGATTTGTATGTTTCTCTACCTCTTTGCAGAGTGAGTTTAGGTAGGAATTTTATGCTCTACTGCAATATATCTGAATATATTAACTAGAACAAATGGATCATTTTGAGTAAGGTATGTCTCCCTCTGAACTGTTGAAGGGGGAGAAGGTATTTGTTTGACTGTTAATCTTTATTTGTGATTCTCTGGATCTTTGAAGGAGTATCTCTTCTTCAAGGACAACGTTTCTGTTTGTTCTTGTATGATAAAAAATTTAAATATGGTTTGGACTCCCATACCAGGGATAATGGTCCAAGTCTTTGAGAGCTCTTGTACTAGGAATAATATCCTTCATTTATTTGAAAAATGAAATCAACTATAAAATTATAGATTAAAATATTTACCTAGTTTGTAGCCATGTATTTTTAGAGGAAGTAATTATCTTCTCTCTTCTCTTCACTCACTTGAGGTGGATCTGGATCAATGTCAGTAGTGGTAGCATATTGTCTTCCCTTCTTCTTGGTTGGACAATTTCTTGCAATGTGTCCATACTTGTCACATCTGAAGCACTGGATTTCTGAAGCATATCTTCTTTGATAACCTGGATTGGATGAAGGCTTTTCACCTTTAAATGTTTTCCTAAACTTTATTTTGAATCTTCCTCCCTTCTTTGTATGAATTGCAAGAGCATGATTTTTTTCTGAAGAATCTTCCACTCCTCTATTTCTAAGTCTAAGTTCTTCTTGAGTGCAATCTGTCCATAGTCGATCAAAGGTTGGTAGAGCTTCTCTTCTACTGATACTTTGAATGAAAGGCTTCCATGATTTTGGAATATTCTGGAGAGTGGTTAAGACAATTTGTCTATCAGACATGATTTCCCCAATGGTCTCTAGCTGTTCTTTAGTCTTTGATAACTTCATAAAGAAGAGTGCAACTGAGTCACCCTTTGTCATCTTGGTACTTCAAAGTTGGCTCTTTAGGGTAAGAGCTCTGAGAGTGTTTTCACTTTCAAACATTCCTTTTAAAAATTTATACATATCATAGGATGTCTTCATATTAGCAATACGAGGCAAGAGGTGATCTCTTACTGAGTAGATGATTATTTTTCTTGCTTTGACATCTTCTTCCTTTCTTATCTTCTTCTCTATATATGTAGCTGTGTCTAGTAGAAATTTAGTTGTCACATCCAAGAGATCATATTCTTCAAGAGTGACTATAAGCTTTTATTTCTAGCGGCTGAATTTGCTTTCTCCATCAAGCTTATCTTCTACCAAAGTTTCGTTCTTCATTTGATTGGTTTCTTCAGATTCTCGCCAACTGGATTTTAAAAACTAATGATTAGGTTAAATTAGTAACCTTAGATTATATTGGACTTATGACTGCTAAAAATAAATTTTATAGTATCACATAAGTGATTTTTGATTCAGGAACACGTTTCTTTAGAAAACCAAAATTAATATTCTGCAGGAAATTTCGATACCCTAGAAACCCTAGGGCCAAAAATCAAAATTTCTCAGAATTTTGTTTTGAGAGATTTTGGAGATGCACTAGAAGAGGCCATACTCTCCAAACTTATCCCCAATGTACAAGTTTTAATGGAATGAAACACCCAAAAGAAGAGGGTCGTACGGATTTTCTGGAAACCCTAGGAGGGTCGTACGGTTCTGCAGAGGAGGAGGGAGGACTGGTAAAAGATGAGACTTGGTAGATGCTTGTGAAATGGGTTCTTTGAAGACCTATGATTTGATACCATGTTGATTTTTCATAATTCCTCAGGAGCATAGGTTCTTTCAAGACCTATGCTCCCGAGGCATTATACTTTCGGAGATATAGCATGTGTAAGATAGGGTTATGGAATCATCCTGAATTGAGTCATTACATAATTTTCTCTATAATTTTTTTTTGTAACGTTTTAGATCCTGAAATCTGGAGGCTATCCACATAAATTAGTACGGTATCTGTGGTAAAAATTTCAGCTTCTTGGTCATCTTACATTTGTATATACACCCTGTGTAAGATAGGGTATCTGACTAGTCCTATTGACTAATCTCAAGAAGGTGTGCTGGGTAAAAAAATCATAAATTCTTCCTCGAGTATCCAAATTGAGTGATACTAGTGGCATTGGATAGTGTATAGTCCGTTGTATTTCTGGTACGATTTTAAGAATTTTGTATCAATTATTTTGTGTGGGGCCTGCTATACAAGTGAGATCTCCTGGAAAGGCCAAAAATCAACAAGTTGTGGGGAAGTTACGGTAAATTCCACTTGGCACACCCAATTTTGATCAAACCTTTGGCATTGCAGAGAAGAAATATCAGAGAACTACAAAAAATAAAATTTCATACCTAGAAGGGCCAAAATTTTGGATAAACAATAAAAGGAAGATTGTCTAGTAGAGCCACCTCAAAATCAAGGTTTAAAGTGATACTTGGCCAACATGCCACCAAAAAAGGGAACTTCTACACCAAATAAGCCTCCAGACAGTCCTACTTGGACTCTTGATGAAGGTGAAGAAATGCGTAGGGACATAAATGATTTACAAAAGAAGACAATAACAAAAGATGAACTATAAGAGATGAGGGATTGAATAAATACTAATATGGATGGTTTAAAAGGGGATATCATGGAAGGATTGAAAAATTTCCTAATAGAGAGGACAACTGAAAGTGAAAATGTATCCCATGAAATTCATGATGAGGACACAAGGAAGATGAATCAAGAGTGGAGAAACCATAACTTTGGGTTGAAGACCAACCACTTTCCTAAGATCGATATGAGGAAGTTTGATGGCAAGGACCCAATCGCATGGATACTTCAGATGGAGCAATTCTTTGATCTACATAATGTGCCACATACACAAAAGGTACATATTTCTTCTTTATATTTATAACCCAATCAATTTGTGTGGTATCGATGGCTTTGTTCTCACAAATCACTCGTCACTTGGAAAATTTTCACGGAAGAAATGATAGCACACTATGAGGATACAAGGATCAATACCTTCTTTAGCCAATTGATAAATCTCAATCAAAAGGGTTCAATTACAAAGCACATTGAGAACTTCCAAAGATTGAATATAAAGGTAACAGATATTCCAGATGAGCACTTGATTGATGTATTCATAGGAACTTTAAGGGATAACATTCAACATGAGGTTCGTATTTGGGAACCCAAATCATTGGAGAATGCATTTAGGGTGGCAAGAAACGTTGAAAGTAAAAATATGGCTATGTCTACTAGAAGGACCACTCCTAACATCTATCGAGAGAATAATGTTCCTTCTTCTACAACACCTCAATCTACCAGGTTGACACCTCAACAATTGGAGGAAAGAAAATAAAAAGTTTATTCTTTAATTGTGACAACAAGTACAGTAAGGGACATAAGTGTGGTGAGAAGAAATTATTCTACATATACTGTGAAGAGGAAGAAGAAGAAGAAGAAGAACAAGAACCATCTCAAGATGAAAATGTAGATGCGATTTCTTCTAAAGAGTTGACTCCCACGATATCATGTAATGTATTGGCTGGAATTAGCACTCCTCAAACACTCCTTCCATCACTTCTTCTCTAAAAGAAAAATCTAAGGTTCAAGTAGTGGAAGATCACATCGAGCATCAACAAAAAGTTCTCCAAATCGTAAAGGACAACCTGACCATGGCACATAATCACATGAAACAACAAGCATATCAACATTGTAGTGAAAAAAGTTTTGAAGTAGGGTATTGGGTGTTTTTAAGAATACAACCATACAAACATATGTCCCTCAAGCAAGACAATAAGGATAATAAATTATAACCAAAGTACTATCGCCCTTATAAGGTGATGCAAAAGATTGGTATTATGGCATACAAATTGGAGTTGCCTGCATCTTCACGAGTACACCCAATTTTCCATGTTTCATTCTTAAAGAAGGTTACATGTGACAAGATCCCAGTTCAAACGATATTGCCAGAACTTGACGAGGAAGAAAAAATCATATTGGAGCCTGAAGCCATCACTGACACAAGAATTCTCCAGCTGAGGAATAGATCCATTTCAAAGTATCTCGTTAAATGGAGGAAACTATCAACTGAAGATTCCACTTGGAAAGATGATTCTTTTATACAAAAGCATCCAGAGTTACTCAAGTGTTGCAGACAACACTTGTCTCAAGGGGAGGGGCATGTTAAGCCCTAAATAGTGGCTCATTACCTCTTAATTAGGGCATATTACATTAGTAATGTTATTTTATTCATGTCGGATTTATTCCATTAGTTGTAATTTTACCTCCTAGTCTCCTATATATACCAAGGAGACATTTTCATTTGGAATCATCTTGTAATTGGACATTTATGTGGGGTATAAGGAGGTTTCCCCCTCGAAGAGGCTTATTACTTGAAATTATCTCTTTTTCAAGGCGCTGAGTACTTATTCTAAGGTTTTTCTATGCTATATTGATATTTGGTTCTTAACACATATCTTTACATGTTCACATGTGCTCGTCCATAGACACGTCCACTCTATAGATGTTCTTTCCCACTTCCACACACAGGAGAATTATCTGGAGTCTTCTTGTCAACTCTACTTCTCAGAGGAGGCTAATACATCTTCTTCATTTTTGTTCTCATGACGATGCACCCAACACTTTGGGATTTCACACGTTCACCTTGTGCTCAACCACATGCATGTCCTAACTCAATAGATCGCCTTTCCCACTGGATAATCATTTGGAGTTCTTCTCAACTCTCTGAATCGAGGAGTTCATCTCTACGTTCCCATCTCTGTCTCAGGCAAGAACCATGTACCCTTCTTATGGGCTTTCTCTCAGGTTTGTAAACTAAGAGAAAGACTTCACATAGCTGCAATGATCCACACCTCACAGGTTTGTAAGATGGAGAATGTCTCACATAGCTGGAATCATCAACAGGTGATACCAAGGTGGCCCTGTCAATGACCAAGGACCAAACCCCAAAGGATGAGGGACTAAACAAAAATGATTTTCTTGGGTTCAACCAATGGTTTCCATATATTACAAATCAATAAGCACCGAGTAGTTTGTTTAGTTTCAACCTCCAAAACTTGTTTAATCTAACATTCAAAACAATATCAAAGAAAAACCACCTATAACCATCATTTGACTTATAATAAAGGCTTTAGACTTATTCTAGTATGAGTCTTTCCACTAGGTTGTTGGGGATTATAGGCCTAGGTGCATGTGGAGGGTACCAGGGATAAGATCCTTCCTATCAAGGGAAATTTTATCTAGATTGGATTGCCAAAATCTCTTTCAATTAGGATTTGATGTAAGGATTTCATATAATTTCAGATCTATTAATTTTATTGTGAATCTCTTTTCCCTGAGAAATGCACCATATATATGGAACATAGAGTTTTTCTTCTAAGAACATTTATTGCCAATTTCTATTTCTTTCTTAACACAATTAATTGACCTTAGATACAAATAAATTAAAATAGAAATAACTTCCTCTTCTTATCATTAACTATCCACCATCATATCTAATCTCACTACATTAAGGGTCTATTACCATAATTGTAGTTAGGTTGGAAAGACCTAGGTAATTCATTATACATGTATAGTCTCCCACTTTTACATAGACAAGAATGCTTGTGTCACTCTATGTCTCCAAAATTCCCACTTTTACATAGACAAGCATGCTTGTGTCACTCCATGTCTCCAAAATTTTCTATATTTCTTTTGACCATAAACCAACTCTAACATAAGAACCACATGAAATGGGAGGCATTCTCTTCCATCCTAGTTTCTCTATGTCTCCAAAATTTTCTATATTTCATTTGACCATAAATAAACTCTAACATAAGAATTAGAAACACATGAAATGGGAGACATTCTCTTCCATCCTAGTTTTCGAGATAAAAATTCAAATTGTAATTTGTTGATATTGCAATAGTGTTATGTAATAACCATGGATATATATATTCTTCTTCTCTTCTTCTTCCCCAGTTCTAGATTCCATCTCCCTAAACTCTTGAATTATGAATCTCCCAAATTATTGGACAAACATCCATGTTGAGCTACATCCATAGTAGTTTCCTGCCTTCAAAGTGTGGACTTCTTAAAATGCATAGAATGTTATTTCTTTAGCAAGGTAATTACCATTGTTTGTGTTCGATGGATCTTCAACAACGACTATATTAGCTACATGTGGTTTTTCCATGAGTTTTCCCTTGAAAAAATCACTGGCTTGAAATCTATAGTTCTAGCGTATGGGACCCATTTTCTTACAATAATAACATTCCCTATCCCCCGTGTCTTTTGTTGATTTACTACAATTTCGAGTATAGTGTAGTCACATGATCATCCTCTATACCGTGTACAATAGTTCTCTTTTATTTATCTAAAAGAGCAACAATCATATCTTCTAGAATTTGTGAAGACATTTGACTAAGAGTAAAAATAACATTGTTGTATTTAGAAGGAAAAATGTTAAACAAGATGGCTTCGACATCCTCTTCCTCCACCATATCTTTGACTTCCACTAGTTGTCTAATGAGGGATGTTAGATTGATTGTAGTTAGACATACTAAATATGGCATACATCTTGAATCTAAATAATTGTATCTTCAAAGAAAATTTTTCATTCATCGCATTTGCTCCAAATAGTGAATGGAAATTATCCAAAATTTTCTTGGATGATTTTTCCAGATCTATATGATGTAATTTTTAATTTGAGAGGGAAAATCCAACAATGGATTTGATTTATCATCTCTACTATGCCATTTTAGTAATTTTTTGGAATTTGTAGGTGATTGCGCAATCCTTTTTATTATTCCTCACATGTTTGTATTTATCCGCTACATCTGAATTTTTATTTTTTGGGTGTGGAAATTTAAACTAAAATAATTTTCTAATGGGGTTTCTACCGGAAAACCAAAATTTGAGTAAACTATGTTAAATATAAGAGAGAATAACACTACTACAAACAAATAAAGAGCCCTAAAGAGAGACTATGTATATATTATGCCCCTTTGGATTTTCTAGTAGTAAAAATACTCATGCAACAAATCAATCTAACACATGTGCATGCAACAAGAAAAATCCTCTAACACACTAGCAGCTATACAGTGGGCATACAAAAATTGTATGGCAACTATTAGGAAGCTAGATTTGACTTTAATCAAGAATAAAAGGCAACTCTTCATTCAACTTGATATGACAACTCTACTAATTAAAATGCCAGCTTAAATTTTCGTGGTGACTACAACACAACATACTTTTATTTTGTTTCATATGTGCCAGCTTCATTCATTCCTTTAACCCAACAAATCCATTAAACTTTAAATAGTGGCTCCTCTTTCCAGCTTGCAACGACAACAACTCTCTTCCTTTAATGGAAGCTTAATCCTTTAATTTGGTGGCTACAACAAACATAACAAGGGTTGTATACAATGGTGTCTTCATATTGATCTTAATAAAACCCACATCAGTTTACCTTGGTGGCTCCTTCACAACAATGAACTAAGCAATTATGGCATCTCACCTTTATGGCATACTGACATCAAATGGTACGATGACTCCCTCTTTCACCAATGTACAAATTCCCAATCTCCCCACTCTAATACCATGCTATGTAATAGCCATGGATACTAAATTCCAAGACCCTATATAGAGTCAAGACAAATATACACAATAACACAATGTTTTATTAAGAAAACGTGCCACACTTACAATTAGATTCACCTCTCTTATATAGAGTTCAAGAGGTCATAGTTTTCCCAAACCCTAAAAACTAATAATAACCAAAACCCTAAATTTTATAACCCAAGTGACTAAGGTAACTTTATTACACATATAATCCTTATATTCTAACATAAAGTTGATGCATATTTTTAAATAAAATAACTATACAAATAAATCCCTCTAGACCAAACAATTGCCTATAATTATTCAATAATGAGTAATTCTTTAAACAGGTAGTTACATGGTCAAATGTTTTTTGCCAATAATTAAATTTACCATTAAAGACACAAAGGATCAATTCATGCCACTTCAATGTACCTTTAAAAGAGATGAATAGTCAAAAGAACTTTGCAGTGCTCTCAACTAGGGGCACCAAGCAACAATTGTATAGAGATGATTAGATGATCACAAATCAATGAGGACTTGGGGCATATTTACCTCCATGAGACCCCTCCGGTGTCCCATACACAACCTCACATTAGAAAACATACTAGTTGTCATATGAGACCTTATAGAACATAGTGGAAAGGTCTTCCTTTCGGACAATAACACAACACTCATTCCAACGCCTCTCATGTTCCTTTTTCCTGTTAGACATATTTTGAGTTTTTTTCATTCAGCCTCGGATGTTAGGAGAGATGATTTCAGTGGACCAATATAGCCTCGTACCATTGACGCCACAAATTTTAGTTCTACTCACCTTGTACATCTCTCCCCTAGACTACCTCTCCATCTTTGGAGTCGGCTTTCTAGGTTTCAAATTAGATTTATATTCTATCTTTACTTCCTACTGCTTCTTTTTATAGGAGCTACTTTAGTTCCCCCACATTGCTAGACAACATTGTACGTCAAAAACCCGTTGACCTACTTCAATGGTCATTTATCGGACATTAATACATTTATATTATGTTATCTTATCTAAAACTACACAAAGCTGCCACATTTAATTTAATTCCCTTGCTACTCGTCAAGCTTTTAGTTCTCGCTTAAATGTGTTTAAACGTATAGCCATCGTGCAATTATGTAGCAAGAGGAATAATTGCATGTTGTAAATAGTTGATGTTTTAGAAAAAGAGATATTTTCTTGGTAGAAGGCATTGTTGTAACATTCATGGGTGAGCATCAAAGTTTATTGGTGATGTGGAATGCATAATCTACATAATCTCCAACTTGGAATAGTAGTACGAAGGACATGTTCAATGCCTTTAATAATATGTTTCAATTGAATTAATGAATATAAGATCTTAAGAGGATACTAAAACCATTTGGCATAGATTTACTAAGCCTAACCATAAAAATCTCAAGGGGTCTCATAGTGGGCTATCCACACCTCCTCCAAATTAATGCCTAACGTTGTGAATATCATGCTCAAATTTATATGATATTGACTTGGTTCATCCTTAGTGAAAACAAAAACACGTACAAGGATGCCTACAATATAAAATGAATTAAGTTTCATGTACAACAAACATAGAAACTATGAAAATTTGTATAATTGAAAAGCCCTAACTACACCAACTTGAAACAAGCATGGGAAGGAGATTTTTCCTAATGTAATTTGAAACTCAATCTCTTTAGTTGCATTTATTGGCACTTACTATGTAATCTCAAAGTATAAGAATTTTACACAATGTTCGAAGTTACATCATATGGTTGTCACTATTGAAGTACAAGAGGTAATCCAAGCTCTAACACACGTAATATCTATAATCTTGATTTCTGTCTATCTAATCTCAAGTAGGTTTTGTATATTCTAGATCATAGTCATTCTACATCTAATAAATGTATTATATATTTTATGCTATTCTAAGCATTATATAAATGATGGCAGCCATGTGGTTATTGCCAATTCCCTTATATATTTGACCTTGATTTCCCTCCATTTAAGTCCAAATAGGTTTTTTATCTTCTAAAACATAGTCATTTACTACATCCAATTTAATATTTAGATATTATGCTATACTAAGCATTGGAAAAATGGTGCGGCAATGTGATTGATGGGAACTGCCTTGGAACATCCTCATTTATTAATCCTACATTAAAGCTATACATCTTACTCTTTTCACCATTTCGATTATAATTTTATAGCAAACATTTATGCCACTATTGAATAACAACTCTTAGAAAACAAACAACCTTATAATAAATCTCTAAGGAACTCCAAACCACTTATTTCCTTTAAATATCAATAGAAATATGACATAAAAATGAAGTACAAGATAACTAGAGAATTCAGAATATCTAAATGGATTATTATATGTATTTTGTAGTTTTAAGTTTTAATAATTTGTATAATTATTTTCTAATTAATTCTTCCCTAAAAAAAATTATCTAGTTGTTTATATTATGCTTTAAGAATCATATTTTGTAGTTTTAAGTTTTAATAATTTGTATAATTATTTTCTAATTAATTCTCCCCTAAAAAAATTATCTAGTTGTTTATTGTTTATATTATGCTCTAGGAATCATGTAGGGGCTCTTCTAAGAACCCTTATACTACTCAATATAGGTATAATTTATCTTAAAACCCATAAATCATGCTTAATTTTACCCATAATGCATGGGTCATATTGCTGATGATTCATTGTCAAGTCCAAGAGTCATCAAACTTCACATTTTTCCAAGAATCAGACTCTGCGCATATTAACGAACATACGACTATTCAATACCATTCCATAAATAAGTTTTGAATAAGTGTAGGATAAGAAATATAAAATCTCTCATATAAGTTGACTCATTTAAATTTTCCAATTAGAGAGACTTACATAAAGTGAAATCAACCAAGCTAGCCCGAATGCCGTAAAGAGACAAAACCTAGATTCATCAAGTATCTGAAAATATATATTCAAGTGGAAATAATCACCAAGTAGAATTCAAAAGTGCCTCGTGGCCAGCATCAGAATACACAGTACCCTGCACATGATACATCAAATAGAATCTCCCACAAGTGCCCAAAATGAAAACCATAATCATGAAAAAACTGCAAATGTTCATAATGCTCAATTCATCAGAGCATGAGAACATACCATGATACCAAGTTATACATATATAACATATCACAAGTGCTTTCAATGAAGACCATGGTCATGAAAACAAAAACCAATATCATAGAGATGATCGTAACTGAGCACGAAGAATCCAAGTGTATGTGCTTGAGGATTTAACCTACCCACATGACCCTCATCTAGTAATCATATTTGGAAGAATGATATTGACAATCTCGTTCAAGTAAGGTGGCACAATTCTTCATCTCAAGCAAGTGTACATACAAAGGACTCACCCAATTCTTAATTCAAAATTTCTTTTATAGCTCTAACTTATACCACATACAACAAACATTCCATACAAAAATAATTTTTCATTTTTTTCATTTTTAAGTCAATTAGGTGAACCCACGTGTGCCCATACAAAACTGTCCAGTTCAAACTGGACAAACTAGCTCTGTATGGAACTTCTCAATTCTAGGAACTAGTCAATTCCAGTTTGATGTGTTGGGTCCACCCACAAACCCCTCAGAACCGTTCTGACCAACCAGTTAGCAGACTTCAGTCCAGTTCTGATAACACTATTCACATTACTAATGATTCCTAGAACAATACAATGGTCACAACCCAAAATACATGGCCTAGTAAACCAAGGCCCTCTAGTTTGTCAACTCCTTCCAAGCTCACGATCTTGGCCACTAGGAAGTAAGCAACATACCCCTCCTAAATAGTTCCTCTAGAGGAGGTGGAAGGAAGGTGCACCCCTGAGCAAGGTTGCCAAAGCGTGGAGCAGAGAGGGAGCATCATTTTCCAAAAATCCCCAGGAGTGGAGTGTCTCGGGAGCATCTGTTTTAGATATATTGCATTAATATTAAAAAGAAAATAGGCAGAAAGACAAATTAGCTACAGAATATATGAAACCATGCGTATTTGTACATTAATATAGATAGAAATGACATCCATAGTACATCAATGATTAATCATTCAAGCATCAACCATCTAGATTCCAACGATTACAAACTTACATACCAACATACAAATTTTTCAGCCATATAATACAAAGTAGACCAATAACTTATGGAATATAACATGAGTCATGGCCAAATAGTTATGTTTACAAAATAGGCCATTTGCATTGAAGTATGAAGACTGAAAGGTATTTTTTTTTTTTTTTTTTAAACTGAGCTAGTTGCTAAATACTATAAATCTATCTTCTATAGACTATGACATATAAAGTAATGAAAAGGGAGAGACATCAAACAACTATCCCGTCCTCCTTCCAGCACCACGATTGCTACATGGGCCTCCATGTGGTGGTACTAGAGGAGTCCGAGAAGGACAAAACTGTGTAGAAGTAGATTTAGACGACCATGGTGGAATTGAAGATGAAGCCCCTAGTGTTGTAGCTGGAGTCTTGGACACGGGGACCATGGAAATGGATGGGGGTGGCATCTTAACATGATCATCATCATCCAAAAGAACACTCTCCAATCGCTCTAAAAGCGATACTCCATCCTCCAAATTATCCTCCTCTAGATTGTTGTACCAATGGTTCAAGTTTTTATCCATCTTTTCCTCCTCATAGTAATGGGACAACAATCACAAGTTGTAATGAACATAAACCAAGCTATCTGCCCAACCTACATTCAACATGTTTCTTCTGACGATATGGATGAAACTGTATGTGATCCAACACCTCTTTGCAAAATAAGTGTTCGCCACTTGTGAAAGCACCCATGTTGCCAAACGTTGTAGCTATGGGGTAGCACCACCACTCTAGAGAAATCAAATTACCTCGATCTCTAATTTCATGGTTGTTCCCAAAAGGAACCATTGCCAAGGATGTACTGGCTCAATTGTTTCAATATGTTGTCACACTTCTCCTCGTTTGGGACCAATTTGTCTAATGCTTTAATATAACCAACTTGAACTTATGGATCTTGGTGCACCCACCACCATGTGTTAGTGATGAAAGCCATCATACATGATAGTATTTAGGTTTTAGCACATATACTAAGGCATGTAGTGGAATATTTAGCATTTCCCACTTTTTTTCCACCTCTACACGAATATGATTATATAGGTTGACATCTCTAGGATCAACAATGTCTTTAATCTACCCCGACTTGCTATCCATTTGCTCATACACCTTCCCAATGATTGGCTGATCTAAATATACAAATTTGAACATGTAATAAATTGGCTTAGTGAATTGTAAAACATACCGAACCCGTGACCAAAATTGCCTGTCAAAAACTATCCCTTTCATTGCAATAACACCTTCTCTATCAATGCTCATTTTATCCCATGCATCACTAATCACCATAGCACTGTTGACCCTTGACCAAGTATTGAGGATTCTTGGTCATGTTTGACCTATTTTTGGGACTTCGACAGGCTATCGAAGGCGGAGCGCAAGACAAAGCGGAGATTGCTGGATCTCGGCCCCTTTTTAGAGCTTTTTGGGTTTTGGGCTTATGTAACGGGTATGGGAATGTCCGCCAATGGGTTTACCCATGTTTAGGCCTGATTTTGTAATATATATATAGAAGCTAGGCGATATAGGATATGTATTCGATTTATGTGATTGAAGGATTGTAAGTGGTGCTAAGTGCTAGAGATGGATCTATGTGATCAGAGAAGTTGTAAGTTCTTCGCGCATACTGTGTGAGACTTGTAGAGCTAAGTGCAAGTGATCGTAAGATATTGTAAAGAGTCTTTGTGCTTGTAAGAAGATTGATAGAAGCTAATAAAGAAGACGAAGAGTTGGTGGACGTAGCCCCAGGGTGGGGGTGAACCATGTACATGCTGTGTTGCTATGCTTGGTGTGATGTATTGATGTGTTTACTTGCTTAGTTATTTGATATAGATGAATGATAGATAGATCTATTGATGCTATGTGCCTAATGATGTGGATGGATGTTAGATATGACCTATGTAAATATGCTTAGTGTTGAAATATCTTAGATTTGGATGACTACTATGATGCTCTATAGTTTAGGGTTTATTTGCGCTGAGAGTAGGATTTAATTGCATTGTAACTAAGAACTAGATATTGATGAATGTTAACTGCTAAGTGCTCTGTTAAGTGTTAGAATCACAGATCCGTGTCCTAGCTAAGGTTGCAGACACTAGAGTCCTACAACCACCCCTGCCTCTACCTCGGATGAGACTTCATCTACTTCACAAGTGTTGCCGAAAGGGCCGGTAGTTAGGGTTTTGTTGGTGCACTGTTGTAGCGTTGAACCCTGGGTATTCCCCTGTGCCAACAAATGGTTATGTTGTCGGGACCTCAAACTGTGACTGCTGGGAACTGAGGAAAAAGGAGCTTTGTGCGAAGATCTGAACTGAAAAAGAGAAAAGCTTCGTGCTCTGATAAAGGTGAAAGTGAGACTAAAGAGGTAAGATCTGAAGAAAAGAGGTAAGATTCGTAAGCTTTGTGCTCTGTAGAAGTAAGAGAAGTGGAAATTTTTATTTCTAAGTATGGATCTACGTATGTTTGATAAATTCTGTCCGATCTTGAAAAGTAGGGCACTGATAGATGAAAGAAGATTTGATATGAGTAATTCTTATAAGAATAATGAAAGATATGTTATAACTATGCATAGAGAGAATGTTTGGACTAACAGATGGATGCAGGACCCTAGAAAGAATTTTTTGTAGGTTAACTACTATGATCCTAGCGTGCAGTACATGAAAAGCTGGGGATCATTTAAAAGAAAGAGAGGATTAACCCTCTGTTACAGTTGCAGAAAACCGAGACATCTTGCTAAGGAATGCCCTGGTAGAATATCTAGTTGTCTTTGTTGTAAATCTATGGACCATGAAGTATTGTATTGCCCTAGAATGATTTCTAAGCTTGAAAGAATAAATATGAAACAAGAAAACCCTAATACAGATCCATAAACTAAGATTATGGAAGAACCCCATAAGGAATCAGAGAAAGTATTGCTACAAATGAAAGAAACCATGAATGATCATAGAAATATCAACTTATCAAAGATCTTCAAAGAAAAAGAGTGCATAGAATCAAGAATAGGAGACTTCGACATTGATTGTGTTCTGGATGAGGAAACACAGGTGAATATCATGACAGAAAGAACTTGGGAACTTTTAGGGAAGCCTGCTATGATTCCTTCATTGGGAGGAGTAAGATTATTCAGAGGAAAACAAATAACCCTATGTGGAAAGCTCACCCAGATATCTATGAATGCTAATGGAACGTTGACAGAGGAAGATTTTGAGATTGTTAAATTTACTGAGAACAACACCACATTTGCTATGTTACTAGGAAAACCTTGGATTGAAAGAGATCAAGCCAGAAGGAAGGAAGAAGAAATCTAGCGCAGAAGAAGCAAGAATTAAAAGATTTCATGACTAGGAGAATCACACACTTGATTGAAGAACATAAGAACATAGAAAAGTTATTTAACACCAGAGACTTGGATGTTGAAGTTGCAAGAACACAAGAAGACTCACAGAAGATTGAAGCACCTATCCTAGATAAAGAAGAAGTATTGCCCTTGAAAGAATCTCAACAAGGCCAAGTTACTATGCTAAAAGAAGATAAGAATCAGAATGGAAAAAGGAATACCGAGACGAAGTTCACTGGAAAGAAGGCTAGAAAACTAAGTAAGAAGAGAGCTAAGATCGAAAAGTTACAGAAGGTTCCAGAGGGAACTTCGTAGAGGGAAAATTTTCAAAACTGGAACTTCGTCGGGATATCAGAACATCGTCTCATGGCACTTCGCCATAGCGAAGAAATATAGCTGTTGGGAACAGTATAACTGTTAGAACGACACCCCGAACGGGTAGAAAGGCATTTATGATCAGACAGCTTGCCATCAGACCATTGGGACCGCGCTATAATGGACAAAACTGAGTTAATGGAGGCTTGTCACCCGTTGGAGATATCCATTTCCACGTTATCTATTTATTCCATTGAGTGGTTCACAGAGAACACTTTTTATAACCCTTATTATCTGAGCCCACAAATTAGTTGATTTCACATAGTGATCATTGCACTATCACCATCCGTCCTGTTGCATTGACTAGCTACTCTTCCAACCAGAGATATTCAACCATGAGCGTGTATGTCCAAAGAAATTAGTGCAGTCGAAGAGCCTGTGAAGGAGGTACTCATCAACCTCATGACTGAGAGAGTAATGTTTGAAAGAGTAATGTCTGTGGGTATACAAGCATCATTGATGAGAGGAGTGTAAGCCTCTCCATCGAATGCTCGCGGATTCAGGCCATCCCGACCAACAACAAAGAAGAGAACCAAGCACATAGATGACCTAGCAAATGCAGAGCTAATCCCGACCATATTTCATGACTACATCCCGCCTCAAGCCGACATGGTGAGTTGTGATAGTGTGCCAAGAGATTTCGAGTACACCATGGTTACTGCGTACCTCCCGAAGGGGATATGAACAATTCGATCACATCAGGACAAGATCGCCACGTTGAAGTTCAGTGACTTCAACTTAGGAGACCACAAGAACCATAATATGCTCATCCTGTATAAATACCTGACCAGGATGAAGGGGAAGAATTCAAAAATAATCCCCCAACTGCGGACGATGAACCTCGCGCATTCCACCATGTTGAATGTAATGAAAATCCCACACTTTGGAAGGCACCAGGAAGTCAATAACTGTGTCAAGCTCCTACTTTCATGTTACCATGGCGGCTACTTATGGATAGAATGCCGTATCATAGTCGATCTGACGTTGATCCATAGGATCACTTGATTGAGTATGCAAAGACCCGACCCACAAGAGTTCTATCCAGGAAAAGACACAGATCGCGCACTAGCACAGAAGATCAAGGATACATACGACGATGTTGAGAAGGAGATGCGAGGCTATAAGGTTGCTTCCATCCAGAGTGGCGCAGTGTGCCTAGCATGCCAATTAATAGATGGAAAGCTATTAAGGAAGAACAAACCTACGCAGGTCACAGGCTTTGTTGTTGACCTTGCAGGGAAGTGCGTGGAAGGCCTACAAATGAACTAGGTGAAGTACCTAGTTAACCAGTTGGACCTAGACTTTCGCGAAGCAAGGGATCAAGGCTACGAGTTTCACTTTAGTTGGCTCCTGATCCTCATCGCATTTGTTTCTTGGAAGATTCCGAAAGGTGTGACCTTCCTGGATATTGAGCCATTCGAGTTGACTGCTGTGAAGTTCACCACGCTTTGGTACTCGAGTGATATGAGAAAACAGTGGCAATCGAACATTGTTTTTCACACACATTATCTCCAGCTGAAGAGAGCCATCAAAGTTGAACCTCGCATGATGCTAAACGCCCTACAGAGATTCTGACCCCTCATGAAGTTCTGCACAGATCAACACTTCATCTATATCATTGCATGAGCAAATGAACATAAGGAGCATCTCCAGTCGTACTACAAACTCACAGAAGAGGAACTTGAGGAGATCACTAAGGACTGGTCAGTGAACCTCCTTATCCCCGCTGACCGAACAGAGATGTCTGAACCTGAACTTGACAACCCAAAGGATGCTCACAAAGAACATGACACACCCGGAACCAACAGAAGGAAGAATATTGCAGAGGTCCAAGACTTAATCAACGCCTTAGAGAAGACTACCTCAGTATCACCCGACCAAGGGGGTGATGACGAAGCAGAAGAGATAAATGGCAAAGAAGATGAATAGAGGCAAGGCGAAGTAACACTGCCTATAGATGAGACTAATCCCCTGAAGAAGAGGAAGGTTTCTCCCCCGAAACCTTCTTCCCGGAAGAAATCCAGAGCCACTGTGACCAAGATGCAGACTGTACTCACTACCGATGATTTTGACTTCATCATAGCAGCTCTAAACGAAGCCTCGCAGCAAATCGTGGAGAAACAAGAATCCAAGAAGGAGGAAATTTACGACAGAATTGAGGTCGAACTCCGAGGGGTAAAACATGCCCTTCGGTCCAGTCGCGCAGTGTCCACTACGCCCCTACCAGCGGGAGAACCAGAGTTGGGAGATGAGCCAGCCCAACTCTGCCGACTAGCCGATGCAACCGAAGATCGCCTTCATTGCGCACAAGAAGAAACAAAACAAACCACTCATGCCTTGAAGCAAGTGCAAGGAGTACTCGTAGAAGAACGTCGAATTGCAGAACATGAGAAGGTTTCTCTCCAGGCAAAGTTTGAAGAGGAGAAAACAAAGATGCATCAAGAAAAAGAATAGTTGCTCGCAGAGCAAATCAAAGTGAAAGAAGCAGTCAACAGAGCACTCCACTCTGTGATAGGATTAGAGCCATAGGAAAAAGACCGAGTCATGAATCAAGTAGAGAAGATCACAGAAGCTATCCAACAACTACAACAACAAATAGCAGACTTAGAGCTCTGCACAGTGCCCAACACTCCGCAGGATGTAAGGGATCAAAGAGAAGCAACTGCCTGGAGCACAGTTGAAAGAATAAATTCCCTTGCCATGGAATTCAAGCAACTAAGTGATCACAGTGCCCAAACATATGAGCGGCTCACTGAGAATCTAGAACTGAAGGCACTGGAGTCACATATCCAGGAGGCGAAGCAACAAGCAGAGACAATACAGGCGCAGTTGAAGCCCCTGTCAGCTGTGGAAAGAATGAAGCGATCCCAAGAGCAGTACACTACCCAACAACAGATCCACACCATTCAGAGCAGAGTTATGGAAGTGACTCAGAGGCTCCAACCCATACAATATGAGGCTTGCCAATTGTTCGTAGAGATCGAAGGTCGAGGAGCAGAACTGGAGAAAGTCATCACTGCAGCTGAACAACGCTTAGAGGGACCTGTCAATGACATAGTCATCCAAGAGTTCACTGAATAGGAGGTCGTGGCACAACAATAAGTCGAAGTAGATCAAGCCAAGCTCAAGTATTTTGAAGCAGAACTACCAAGACTAGAGTGACTTGGGACGAGTCACAGGTGAGTGTTGGGGGCCTGTTGGCTCTTGACCAAGTTTTGAGGATTCTTGGTCATGTTTGACCTTTTTTTGGGACTTCGACAAGCCGTCGAAGGCAGAGCGCAAGACGAAGCGGAGATCGCGGGATATCGACCCCTTTTTAGGGATTTTTGGGTTTTGGGATTATGTAATGGGTATGTG
>SNQJ01S0040185.1:13961-40344 GCA_010110895.2 Picea sitchensis
CACTCTCTCTCTCTCTATCCTCCTTATTTGTATTTCTCTCCCTCACTCTCACACACTCTCTTTGTCTTCCTATATCCCCCTCTCACACTCTCTCACACACTCTCTCTCTCTAACCCCCTCCTCCTCCCTCTCTATAACCCCCTCCTCCTCCACTCTCTCACACACTTTTTTTCTTTTTCTTTTATTTTTATTTTATCATTCCTATTATAATTTATTGTCTCCCATTCTTATTGTAAAATATAGAAAACTAAAAAGAGAGAGGGTGTGAGGAACTTCCCCCACCCACCATCTGAATTTTAGTATGATCCATTATTCCTTTGAAAATTTTAGCCTTATACTTGGGCTTTTGATATAATTTGAGTTTGTTCCCATTGACCAAGAAGGATATTCCCTCATAATCTATGGTTCGAACCTTGACAGATCCATTATCGAAGACAAATTCGATCTCGTAAGAGCCAAGACACCGTGTATTGAATTCTCCTTTAAAGTTCTTAAATCTAGAGTCAAACAAGAGCACCCAACCCCCTACCTTGAATAGCTTCTTCTTAATGAATTTATCATGTCATGTTGTTATGTGTTGTTGTATGATATCACTATGATGGAAGGCTTCCTGACGCATCTCATATATTTCATTAAGTTGAGAAATCCTCTCTTTTCGGGCTTCTGTCAAATCCATCCATAATTATGCTTCCATCTCGTAAGTTTTAATTTGAAGTTCTATGGGAAACATAACTTGTCTCTTGTACGGTAAATTATATGGGGAAAATCCAGTCGTGCTCGTCCATGTCATCCTGTAGGCCCATACAACATCCATAATTTTTTTTTATCAATCATTTTTATGCAGTTGTATTGTTTTTGTCATAATACCTTCCAAAACTTTATTTTTTTATTCTACCTACTCATTGGCCTATGGATGATATACGGAATATTTCTCGTGCTTAATGTGATAGTTCTGAGTAATTGATTGTATTGATTTAGATGTGAACTAAGTCCCCTATTCTGTCACAATATCCCTGGGTACCCCAAAGAATGTGATAATGTTTTCATACAAAAAATTCACTACAATGCGCTTTGTTGCTCTGTATAAAGCTTTTTCTTCCACCCATTTCATCACGTAGTCATTGCAAATTAAGATGTACTTTTTTCCATTGGATGGAGGATATATGGGTCCAAAATAAAGTCCGAAGCCAATTTTTCAAAGGGGCTATAAGAACTTGTGGTTGGAGTGGCATCTTGTTTGCTAGAACTAGTTAGCCCACTCTCTAACAACTATCACATCCTCAGATGAACTTTTTGGCATCACGAAAGAGGGTAGGCCAATAGTATCTTGAATGGAGGACCTTGTAGGTTGTCCTTCGATCTGAAAATTCCCCCCCACATGGTTCATCATGACTCTCGTTTTGGATTTTGAAAATGTAATCCTCCCTCACACACCTGTGAATAATCACGCCAGGACCAGTGTAAAAGAGATCCCCCTTAATCCAAGAGTAGGGAGTGTTCATTTTGACCAACCTTTCATTTTCCTTAGATGAAAAGTGAGATGGAAGATTTCGTGTAACAAGATAGTTGGCTATGTCTGTGAACCATGGTGTGTTAACAGATATGGAAAAAAAAAAATCATCTGGAAAGATGTCATCAACTGGAACATTCTCACCTTTATTATCAAGCCGAGAGAAGAAATTTGTTACATGATTCTCCTTTCCTGGTCTATCCACAATGGTGACATCAAATTCTTGCAGCAACAACAACCATATGGTGATCCTTCCATTTGTAGGAGATTGGTTCATTGGATATTTGATGGCAGAGTGATTTGTGTGAATGAAAACTTCATATCCTGTAATATAATACCTAAATTTGTTAATTGCATAAACTAATTTAAGGAAAAAAAAAATCAGTTACGATGTAATTTAATTTAACCGGAGATAAACTTGTCCTTATAAAATAAATAATGTAAGTTAAGAGATTATCATTTTGGCCCAATACAACTCCTATGGATGAATCTAATGTGACGATTGAATTGTGGAAAGGAGGGCCCAATTTGGACCTCTCAATACAAGGGTTGATGAGATATTTTCCTTGAGTAAGTCAAAAGCATATTGGCTTTCATTATTCCAGTAGAATTATGTTTCTTTTGCAAGTAGCTTGAACAAGGGCAGGGAAATCTTTGTAAAATTTCAATGAATAGTCTATAGTATCCTTCATGACCCAAAAATATTTGAACTCCCTTATGATTGGTTGGAGGCGGTATTTTGAAAATTACCTCTATATCTATTGGATCTGCCTTTATTCCTTCAGTATACATGTGGTGGCCCAATACAATTCGTGCAATTATAATCATAACAAATTTCTCATTGCTTAGAGAAAAAAATTTCTCTATACATCTCTTAAAAACTTTTTTTATATTAGTCAAAGCTTCATCAAAAGTATCACATGTCACAATAAAGTCATTCATATATATTTCCATAAAATCATGTAATAAGTCAGAAAACATACCAAGTATCACTCGCTGAAATGTGGTCGATGCATTGCATGAACCAAAGGGAATCACCCTGTCCCCCATGGAAACATAAATTTTGTTTTTTCCTGGTCTTCTGGGAAAATCGGGATTTGGTTGTATCCACTAAACCCATCCATGAAGGAAAAATATTTCTTACCGGCTAGAGTGTCCAAGACCTGGTCAATAAAAGGTAGGGGGAAATGATATTTTAGAGTTTCCTTTTTTAACTCCATGTAGTCTGTGCATATCCATCATTTATTGTTCTTATTAGGAATGATTACTATTGGTGATACCCACTAGTTATTTGAAATGGTATAAATGAAGCCAACATTCAAGAGTTTATGTAGTTCAGCCTTCATTATTTCTCTTAATGTTTTGTTCATTATCCTATGTGGATTTCTGATAGTAGTAGCATATTCTTGAGTATAAATATGGTGGATACATGTGTTTCGGTGAATACCCTTCATGTCGATGTATTCCCATGTGAAAATGTTGGAAGAATTTCTTAAAATCTGGATTGGCCTTTCTTCATGTTTACTGTCTAGACCATAGTTTATATTTAATGTTTTCCAAGGAATATTTCCACAGTCTTGTATCTAGATTCAGTGATTGGATGAAGAGGAAATACTGAAGAGAAGGCAAAGGATAGCTCTTCTTTGGTGCAATTTTCTTGAAAATGTTTTCCAAGGAGATGATCAATGGGAGATGGTGACTACCCCCCAAAATACTATGGGAAATTTGAATTTGTAATATATTAATTAATTAGATTTTCTACAGTTTTTTATTTGAGATTTATGGCTTGTGCAATGCTAAGGACAGGTTGGATTGTTTCATTGTTATCATCCTCATCAAGCCATTATGTATACTCTAGTTCAAATCCTGGTTTAGCATAAGGGTATAGGGTAATTTTTTTAGTTTGGATTTCATGTGCCATCGTCATATTTCCATACCTGCAGCCGATAAAAGAAATATTTTTGGCTAGCCATAGCCTCCCCAGAATTAAAGGGTGCCCCCCAGGTTGGATTTTGGTTGTATTACATAGAAATTTTCTCGATACTCCCATGAGTCCAGAGAGATAGTCACATCTTCTATAATTCCCTCTGGTTTGAGCTTAGACCTATCAACCATTTCAAACACAGTGGGTGTAGGGATGAGATTATGAAGTCCTAGTCAAGACAAGGTGTCTAATGTCATCATGTTTATAGCTCCACCCACATCGATCAAAGTGTTTGCGATGGGGGTTTTATTAATGATAACTATGACTATTGGATTCCTAGGATCTACACATTTTTTTGTAGTAGTTATAGTGGACATGATGCTTTCCAATCTTCCCACAACTTGGATATTTACGGGGGTCCTTCTTTCGTCTACCAGGATTTTTAATGCAACGGTCTATAACTATTTTAGTGTAAATGGGTGTTTCCTTGATTTCCTATAGCAAAGGTAGTTCAATGCATATTTTTTTTTAGTTCTGACATCAAATCAAATTTAGGAGGTATAAATAATTTTTCTATAGATAACCTTTCTGGAAAAGGAGGTTGTTCATCCCACATTAATTACTTATTTTGAGGATCGATTTGTGGGGCTAGTGGGTCCTGAATATGTGATTGAGTTTGAGGTAGAGATGATGGTGTGGTTTGATTAAATTTAGGTTGAATAGAGGGATCCTCTTCTTCTCTTTCTTGAACAACTACGAAGGATTTTGGGTTAAGAATATTCCTAGACCTAAGGTTAATTTTGTGTAATGATACAAGAATGATAAAGTATGTAGGGAAGGTTTGTGGATCAGTGCCAAGAACAACATGAACTGTTTTATTGTCGTTAATATTCAAAATGAATTGTGTTTGGATTTGAGTTCGACGTGGAGGATTTTTTGGAGTTGGTAACTGGAGTTGTTGTTGTTGGTTAAATTGTTGTTAAGGGGAATATGGAGGATATGCAACATATCCATGTGGAGGAAAAATAAAATTAGCAGTACCATCATAAGATGGTGCACGCAAATTTTGTTGCCAAGGTTGATGTGGTTGAGGTGGCCAAGGATTCTAAGGCATAGGAGTGTTCCACATATGATTGTAAGAATAAAGAAATTGAGGTATTGAGTTTTGAGCGATAACTAAAGGATGAGGTTTCCATTTTTGTGGTGCCATCGCATATAATGATATTGAATCTTCTTTCTCTCCTTGATACATTGCTTTAATTCCTGGTAAGGAAGGGTAGTCTTTAGTAGAATGAGATTCTTTGCAGATAGCACATACCTCGATGTTTTCCAAAGGGAAACTCATTTAGGGGTGTTTATATCGACATTTTGGATAGAATATGGTGAGGGATTTCTCCTACTCCTCCTGCTTATTTTTAGACTGCAAAACATCCAACTGTGAAGTCAAAGTGACGAGAATATTAATTTTGAAATTTTCAAATATATTATCGATTTCAGCCTTTGTGACTCATGTTCATGTAGCAGGTTTTATAAATCAGGATGTGACATCCCTCAAAAAAATTTCATCCTTTGCATTCCCTATATAATATCATTTGCATAGTTCACATAATTCGTTATAATCCAGCAGAGAAATGTCACTTCATCCCATCAGGTTCAAAACCTCTATGTGTTCATCTCTTATTTCCCTAAAAAAAATCATCTTCTTTGTTTCATCATTTAATTGATTCTTCTTTGATCTATGGAGGTTATATTGAAATAGTTCTACCAACTCCTCCAGGATATCGTCCTCTTTCTGAGTCATTCTGAAGATTTATTCCCTGAGTTGCATATCCTTCCAGAAGTCCTAGTATTTTTTCAACAATGTCTTCTTCATTCCCTCCCATGTTTGAATTTTATCTCCATCGAGGCCCATGAAACAACGAAGGGTTGCACCCTTTAGAGTAGCAAGAAATAGCTTCAATTTTTTAGCATCAGTAAGGTAATCATAACTCATGTAGAGTATGTCGAACTCAAACAAAAATACGTCAAGATCCTCACTGGCCAGCCCATGGAAATTGGGAAGAATAAATGGGGGAATATTCTACATATGTGATGTTGTCCCATCATTTCTGATAGGAAATTCAAAGGGGATCATTTCTTCATCATTGGACCTTGTCCCTTCCTCCTCTTTGATATTTTACCACTGAATGGAAGGGTCTTCTTGGGGTGGATTGTCCTAGGGTTCTACATCAATGTGCCCACCGATTGAAGGTGAAAAAATATTTGCAGTAGGGGTGAGCACTACCTTCATTGTGGGGACCCCTCACTTGGGTGTCTCATCTCTTATTCTTGAAGTTCCTCCTCCAGTTCTCCCTTCCAGAGAGTTAGTAGAAGGTTCAATACTCCCAACACTACTAGATGGGGTGACAATGGTTACTTTATTTTGAGGCTTTCCCTTATTGTTTCATTTACCCTTATTCATACATTTTTATCATTATAAAAACCAATATTTAAAAAGAAGAAATAAAAATAGACAACTAATCTTAAAAAAAACAAAAGTAGAAATAAAGAACGAAAGGATTAACTACTGAAAATTCTAGAAAACTATTGAAAATTCCAACAAAACAAGGCCCCGCGAAGACTCACCAGAGATATTACGTTGGATAACACATTTGACCTATGCTCCACTCTCCTGAAATTTTGATTTCACGACAATTCCACTTAATTTGAGATTATCTCTTTAAGCACCTCCCTAGAAACAACACCAAAATGTTTGTCAATTTATAAAGTAATAAATTGATACATGATTTCTCAACCCGAATTAGTAAACTTATGAAGTGCTCAAAAAAGTATATGCAGAACAATCTTAGAAATTCATATCAAGCCTAATAAAACACACCACAAGATTAAGAACTAATACATGTAGTCAAACCCTTTTTTAATCATGAACAATTATTCAATAATAACTTGATTATTATAAATTGCATAAAAAAAAATGCAACTCTACTAATCAAATAATCACCCAACAATCACTAATGTTAAAGCATGATATAGTTGTTGGAAAGCATCAGTAAAGAACCATTCATTACAATAATTGGAACAACCATCAACTAAATTCTAAATTACAATACATAAGTAGTTACAGAAACTAATCTCCACTATTCTGACAATTAATCAAACCAATCCTTTCTACAGAAGAAGAAAAATAGGGGCGATACTTCTGAGGTGAATGGGGGCCTTCCTTCTCTCATAAGTATGCCTGATTATAAAATTATAAACTCAAAATTATATAGAATAAGCACACAACATCATAACTTGTTTATCATAATCTCAAGGTTAACAAATTACATAGTTCATTAGTTCCCTTTCGATCGATACCCTTTTCCCTCGGTTTCAATACCTTTTATAATTACATAACAACTCTAGTCATTTGTATCTATACCAGATGTACTAAATTTAACCAAGGATAAAAATATCATATACAAACAATGGAGATAACCACAACGTTCCTATTTTGTCATTCGGTTACGATTTCATGATTGAAGGAATGAAATCGTTCTACATCGTAAACTTTAGAAATCATTGAGGTCTAACCACATGCAACGATCTTCTCGATATGGTCTTGGGTAAGTTGGATGGTAGATTTCCATGTGATCTCATTGCCCACAAAATTGGTGTTCCAAAAATGCTAGAGATGGTGACCATCGTGGTGACTACATAAATTGTCTTGCAGCCTATGGCAGTAATTTAACAACTACATGAATAGTTCAGTAATTTCATCAATTTGGATAATAAAGAAAGCTTCCATCTATTAATCAAAGAGAAATGCAATTCTTTAAACACAATAATACCTTTGAGAAAAGAACATATGCACAAGTAAAAATAAGGATTGGGTTTCATTGTAACGTGAAAATGGAAGTAAACAACATGGTATATGGGAAAAATTGGTTCTTGTGGACCACACCAAATATGAAAAAACCAAGGCCCTACACACTCCATGAAAAAAAATAAAAATATTTTTGCACAAAGCTCTTCCTCAAGCACAAACACAAAATTGGCATCAACCCCCCACCGTATTCACAAAAACCAATATGAAATTAATGTGGAATTCCCTCCCAACAACCACCATAAACCCACATTCAAATCCCTGGCACCTTGAACCAACCAAATGAACACATGGAAACCCAACATTTTTCCTAATTTTTTATATTTTTATTCATCCTATCCCACCACCACTCGTACACCAATTTAGTATTATCATTGTCCATTATCCTATCATATGCTAGTTAAATGAATTTTTAAAGTTAGGGTAAAAAAAAATGTTTTCACTCCATATGCAACAAGGTATAGCTATCAACACTGAGGAAACTTTCAACACTCCCCACATATCAAAGAAATATAGCTTCCCATGCAATTACCAAGGATTTTGATACCTCCAAGCAATGCAAAAGAAAACATTATCAAGTGGTGGCCTCTAAAAAATAATCACACCAACTTCTTGTGACCTTATGCACCCAAAACCAATATTCATGCCACTCGAACGAAACATGGCCACCCACACAAAAACAAAGACAAATGAAAAACCACAAACACAAAAATCACTTTATCAACAATAAATATAAACATTGTTTCACAAACCTCTTCCTTGAGCACAAACACAGAATCAACGTCAACCACCCCATTATATTCACAACAAGAAATATGCAATGAATGTGGAATGCCCTCCCAACAACCACCATAAACCCACATCAAAATCATTGGCACCTCAAACCAGCCAAATGAACACATGGAAACCCAAAAAATTTCCTTATTTTACATATTTTTCTTCATCATATCCCACCACCACTCAACCACCAAGTTAGTCCTATCAACAACCATTCTCCAATCATATACCAATTAAATGATTTTTTTAAGTTAGGGTAAAAAAATATATTCTCAGCCCATATGCAACGAGGTCTAGCCATTAGCATTGAGGTGACTTTCAACAACCCCCACACATCCAAGAAACACAATTTCTCATCAAATTACCATGGATTTGGATACCTCCAAGCAACTCAAAAACAAAAATTATGGAGTGGAATCCTATACAAAAGAAGCACACCAACTTATTGTGACCTTTTCTCCCCAAAACCAATAGTCATTCCACTTAAGATCAACATGGTCATTGAAACAAAATAAAAGACAAATGGATGGATGTTAACAATGGAAAAAGCATGGAGGATATGATGTTGTAGAACCACTGAATGAAACACACCAAGACAAGGAGCACATAATTGCAAAACAATTTTTTTATCCAAACAATAGAGCTACAATGCAATGGTTGAGTTGAGAAAGAAAATTGTTTGGACAAGTGAAAGGTCAATTCTATTGCAATGAAGAAAGAAACACTAAAAGACACAATGAGAAATGCATAAGAAACCGTTTGTTGAGTGACTAACAAAAAAAATGGCTACAGAAAAAGAAGTCGTCCAACATGAAGTACCCTAAATCCCTCTGGGTACAAACCAAACATGAATTCTTACACACAACCAAGGCACACAAAAACAAAACCTCACGCCCATATAACTAAAGCAACACCATCGATGAAAAACCATAGTGCACTCTCATGCCACCCATGTAGACTTCTAGACTGCATTTCTAAGTGTACGATGTGAACAACACAGTGCGAACATAGGCATATCCATATAGAACAACCAAGAATAACCATATCCTAAGTCCACTCAAAGTGTGCTACCATGGTACGTTGTATAAGACACCTATAGTCATGCCTAAGAAAATCCAATAAATCTAAATGTTAGCAACATATCTATCCCCCAATGACAAATAGAAAATTGCCATCAATTTCCCCACTAAATTCATAAGGCAGTGAATCTAGACATACCTCCCAATGACCACCATAAACTAACATTAAATCCCTCACCACCTATAACCAACCAACCAAACACATATTGTTAATTATATTTTTTTAAAACTTAAATTTTTATATTTTTCTTCATCGATTCCCACTACCACCCTAAGCATCAAATTAATCTTATCAACAATGATTTCATAACAACATGCTAGTTAATGTTATTTAAAAACACAACAATTTTCTTAAAATACAATTCAAACCCCATACTTTATCAAGAATTTAGACTTAAAAAAAAGTTAGTTTCCTTGGATAAGTAAAGAATAAGAGGTCATCTTATCAACAAAAAAACATGGCATATTTAGGATTCTTGTCTTCAAGTGTGAGCTCACTAAAAATGAATAAATTGCATAATCCAGAACCAAGGTGCCAACAATCATGTGAGCAACCGTTCTAAGAGCCTAAAGATTATCAGAATGATGAAAATCAATAAACTACAACTTTAGAGAAGGATAAAAATGTCTAGCCAGAAGTGTAGAATGAGGAATCAAGTCCTCCCTTGAAGGATAGAAAAGAAGATAAGAATACTGGGCTTTCATCCTCAAGGGTAGTAGTTGTACATGAAGCCCCACCAAGAGGAACAAAGAAACTTCATGAATATGACACCTTTGATTATGCTAAGACAATTTTTTGGACAAGCAAAAGGTCAAGTCCTTTGCAAGGAAGAAAGAAACATTGAAAGACACAACAACAAATGCATAAGAAACCATTTGTTGAGTGACTAATGAAAAAATAGCTACATAAAAAGAATTCATCCAAAAAGAACCCTAAATCCCTTTGGGTACAAACCAACATGAAGTCAGACACACAACAACACAACCTCACACCCATAGAACTGAAGCAACACCATTGATGAAAAACCACTATGCACTCTCATGCCACCCATGTATAATTTTAAATATACCAGATGAATAATAATATGCAGAACATAATTATTTAGCAAGCAGTACTGGAAAAACAAGATTATAGATAGAACAATACCAGAATAACACTAGAGAGAGAACCTTTATTAGAGATAGCAATGTTCACTTGCCTCTTCGAGGGGGAAACCTCCATCAAAGAAGAGCTCTATTACAATAATCTCCAAGACAAAATATCCAATACCCCCTACTCTTATTTATACTAATTCTACCTTCTAAGGAAACTTCTAGAGGAAGATCTTTCTAGAAGCGGAAAATTCTATTAGGTATTCTTTCATTGACTTATTCTCCTTTATTTATTAGGGCTTATTAACTAATTTCAACCTTTATTACATAGAAATCATATCCTACTCACTAATGACCCACGAAGAGGGGTTAGGATCGAATCCTAACAGACTTCCAGAGTGAAGTTCTAGGTGTGATGGCATAGGTGTAAAATGAGAACAACATAATGTGAACACATGCATATCCATATAGCACAACCAAGAATAAATATAGACTAAGTCCACTCCAATTTTTCTCCTATTGAATGTTTTATAATACACCTATAGGCATGCCTAAGAAAAGCCAAGAAATCTAAAAGTTAATGACATAGATCTCATATGATGACAAAAAAAAAAAGTGTCGTCAATCACCCCACTAAATTCATAAGGTAGTGAATGCAGTCTGACCTCCCAATGACCACCATAAACTCACATTAAATCCTTCTCTGCCTCTAACCAACAAACCAAACACGTAGCTTTAATTAGATATTTTGAATCTTAAATTTTCATATTTTTCTTCATCGATTCCCACTTCCACCTTAAGCATAAAATTAATCTTATAAAAAATGTTTGACTAATAACATGCTAGGTAATTCTATTTGAAATTCCAATAATTTTCTAAAAATACAATTCGAACCCCATACATTATCATGATTTTAGACTTTAAAAAAAATTAGTTTCCTCGGATAAGCAAAGAATAAGAGGTAATCTTATCAACGAAAAAACATGGCATATTTAGGATTCTTGTCTTCAAGTGTGAGCTCACTAAAAAATGAATGAATGACATAATACAAAACCAAAGTGTTGGAAATCATGTGAGAAACCATACTTAGAGCCTAAATATGATTATAATGACAACAATCAATAAACTACGTTTTTAGAGAAGGATAATAATGTATATCCAAAAGTGCAGAATGAGGAATCATGTCCTCATGTCAAGGATAGAAAAGAATAAAAGAATATCTAGATTTCATCCTCAAGGGTGGTAGTTGTACATGAAGCCCCACCAAGAGGACATGAAGCCCCACCAAGAGGAACAAAGAGACTTCATGAATATGACACTTTTGATTGTGCTAAGACATGTTTTTGGACAAGTGAGAGGTCAAGTCCATTGCAAGGAAGAAAAAAGCATGGAAATCCACAACAACAAATGCATAAGAAACAATTTGTTGAGTGACTAGCGAAAAAATGGCTATAAAAAAAAGAAGCCATCCAACAAAAACCATGAATCCCTTTGGATAAAAACCACACATGAAGTTATACACAGATCCAAGGCACACAAAAGAACAACCGTACACCCAAAGAACTGAAGAAACACCACCAATGAAAAACCACAATGCACTCTGATGCCACCCATGAAGACTTCTAGAGTGAATTTATAGGTGTGATGGCCTCGGTGTAAAAAGAGAACAACACAATGAAAACATAGACATCTTCATAGAGCACAACCAAGAAGAACTATAGCCTAATTCCACTCCAAGTGTGTTCCCGTGGAATTTTGTAGAAGACACCTATAGACATGCCTAACTAGAGACAATAAATCTAAATGTTAACGACATAGCTCTCCCCTAATCACAAATAAAAAAGTGTCATCAATCGCCCCACTAAATTCATAATGAAGTTAATGTAGTCTGACCTCCCAATGACCACCATAAACTTGCATTAAATCCCTTGCCACCTTGAACCAGCCAGCTAAACATGTAGTTTTAATTGTAGGTTTTTGAATCTTAAATTTCCATATTTTTCTTCATCGATTCCCACTACCACCCTAAGCATTAAATTAATCTTATAAAAAAATCTTGACTAATAACATGATAGTTAATGTTATTTAAAAAGCCAACAATTTTCTAAAAATACAATTCAAACCCCATACTTTATCATGAATGTAGACTTAAAAAAGATTTTTTCCATGGATAAGCAAAGAATAAGAGGTTATCTTATCAACAAACAAATAGGGTATCTTCAATATTCTTATCTTCAAGTGCGAGATCACTCAAAAATGAATAAATGACATAATCCAAAACTGAAACACTGACAATCATGTGAGAAACCATACTCATAGCCTAAAGATGATCATAATGACAAAAATCGATAAAGTACAATTTTAGATGAGGATAACAATTTCTATATAGAACTGCAGAAAGAGGAATCATGTCCTCCCTTTAATGATAGAAAAGAAGATAAGCATATCATGATTTCATCCTCAAGGGTGGTATTTGTACATGAAGCCCCACAAGGAGGAACAAAGGGACTTCATTAATATGTCACCTTTTATTATGATAGGATAATTTTTGGAAAAACAAAAGATCAATTCCATTGCAAGGAAGAAATAAACGCAGAAAGCCACAATGACAAATGCATAAGAAACCATTTATTGAGTGACTAACAAAAAAATGGCTACAAAAAAAATAATTTGTCCAACAAGAACCCTAATTCCCTTTGGGTACAAACCACACATGAAGTTACACATGCGACCAATACAAAGGGGTATACACCCATGCATTATTGCTAAGGTGCAGTACCTCTTGATATAGAGCCCATTTATGGGATCAACCAACACATTCCCCTCATAATATTTGAGTTCATAAGCACCCTTCTTCAGGACATTCCTCACAATGTAAGGCTTGTGTCACATCAGATTGAAATTGTCTTCCCGTAGAGCATCTTTATCTTGGTCATAAACCAAAACTAGATCACCTTTGGAGAAGACCCGAGGGTGGACATACTTGTCGTACATAACTTTGACACATTTTTTATGTGCCTCATTCATCATGGCAGCATCTCAACATTGTTCATCAATATGCTCAAGGTTAATAAGTCATTCCTCTAAATTAGAAGTGTCTGAAAGGATTTTGATGGCTATATTTAACAAGGGAATTTCACATTCGATCGAGAGGACTACCTCCACCCCATGAACGAGTTGGAAAGGAAATACCCTTATGGTGATATTCACCGAGCTTTTTTACACCCATAATTCCATATAAAGCATCAAATTCCAATTTGATTTACTTTCATTAAACATTTGTTGGAGGATGGTATTGAGAGACTTATTAATGGCCTCCACTTGACCATTCTCCTGAGGGTAGTAAGGAGACAAATTCTCCTATTTAAATCCCAAATTTAAGGCTAACTCCAAAATCATTTTGTGACTGCCATGGTCAATGATAATCTCTCCCAGGACATTGAACCTAGTAATTACCTGATTGAATATGAAATTCATTGTTGCCTCACCATCGTTGGAAAACGTAGGCATGGCTTCTTCCCACTTCGTGAAGTAGTCAATTTCCATTATGATATATTTATTCCCCCTAACCGAAGTTGGGTGACATGTCGTAAAATCCACCTCCCACTTAGTGAAGGGGTTAACGATGATGATTGGAAACAACGGAATTGGATGCACATGCATTTTCCTAGTAAAAACTTGTCAGGGATGACACTTTTTGATAGCCTTGATACAATATTTGAAAATAAAAGGCCAAAAGTATCCCACACACAAGATTTTTTGGGTTGTCATCAACCCAAACATATGACCACCACAAGCTCCATGGTGACATTCATTAAACACGGTCTCTTCTTCTTCATGAGTCAAACAATGACAAAGGATTGAATCCACCCCTCAATGATACAAAGTCTCACGGATAATAAGGTAATTATTTTCTAGGTGGTGAATACGTCGTTGCTTGTCTCGTGAGAAGTTCAGAGAAAAATTCAAAGTTTGGAGATACACAATTATATCCCCAAACCAAGGGTCACTAGAAGAAATAAGAAAAATATGATCATTTAGAAATAAGTTAATCACAATAGCATCCTTATATTCCCTAGGAAATTTTGACATTAGCTCAGTAAAAACTAAATATTTCTTGGACTTAGCTTATGCAAAGTCCAGGTCAAATTAGTGTAAGATAATGATCCATTTATTATATTTTCCCCTAACAATACGTCAAGTCAAGACATATTGAAATGGATTTATGTCAACTATCACAGTGATTTTGGGAAGTAAAATGTAATTCTGAAGTCTTTGTACATCATGAACGGTCTCCAAAGACAACTTCTCCATGTGTGAATACTTGAGCTTGGGACCTATTAAGCCTTGACTAAGGTAGAAGATGACATGCTCCAGGGGAATATCATCCTCTTGAACTAAAATCATGCCAATAGTCGATTTTGATGCTACTCGATACAATAGGAAATCTCTACTATAGTCCAGAAGACTAAGAAGGGGGACATACATGAGTGCCTTCTTCAATGCATCGAAAGGTCATTGTGTGAAATAATCGAAAATAAATGGGAACCCCTTATTCAACAAGTGCATAAATCCCTTGGTGATCCTGGCATAGTTCGTTATAAAATTTCGTAGGAAATTATCTTTCCCATGTAGACTTTGAAGATAGAAAATGTTACGCAAGGGAGGAAACTAAACTATTGCCTCAACCTTCAAAGGATCGATCATGATCCCTTTATTGGAAACAATAAAACCAATAAGACACCCTGAAACAACACAAAATATGCACTTGTAAGGATTCAAATGAATACGATAATAATGACATCTCTCAAATACAAGGAGAAGATGAGTACAATGATCCGCTCTCTTACGAGAGTAAGCATCCAGATCATCGAGATAGGCCTCGAAGATGTGTTTAAGGTTGTAGAAAGTGAATGACATGGCCCATTGGAAAGTAACTCCAACATTTTTAAGACCAAAATAAATTTTACGATAAGTGAACATACCCTAAGGACATATAAATGTTGTCTTATGTTGGTCCTCAAGACGGATTTGGATCTGATTGCAGCCTAAGAATCCATCCATAAATGAAAGGATATTTATTCCAACACACTCATCGATAATATGATCTATGAATGATGTGAGTAAGTTGTCCTTTGGACAGGCTTTGTTCAAATCTCATAAATCCATACAAACTTGGATAGTTCTTTTTTTTTATCCATAGGAATGAGGTTGGATACCCATTCGGAAAGAGGAAATAGATAGGTAGAAACCAGTTTAAGGATTTTTTCCACCTCTGCCTTTATTGTTGTGATTTTACTTTTATTAACAGGTCTAAGAGTTTTTCGAACCGATTTCACATTTTCATAAGTTTTGATTTCATGCTCGACAATACGGGGATCTATACCTATAATTTCCTCATATGTCCAAGAAAAAACATCACAGGATTCCTTAAAAAGGTCGGTATAAGTGCAGACTTTATCAAGCGAACAGTCCTCTCCAGTAAACATGTCTTCCACAACTTCAGGATTTCTAGAGATATCGATCAGAATCATTTTCGAAATATTTTCCATGTTACCCTCATCATATACAACATGTGTTGCCAAGGGGTTCACGGATCGATATTGATCTCCAGACACAGTTAATATAAACTCTTCACTCTCAATCCTCTTGAGTTATGGGAGGAATTAGGACCTATGGTGCATATCCTCCCAAAGTCATCTAGTTATCACCTCAATGATAGCCTCGTCAGAAGGAAAAATTGTGTCCAAGCAATCGAGAGTATAAGAATAGTTTGCAGCCCACACATGCATAGTAAGATGATCTAACTCCTATGTCCTAAGAGGAGAAGGATCAGTGTTTGTAGTGGAACTTTGTATGACTTGGTAAGAAATTTATGTTGTAGATAAAGGCATGGCCACTCCTGCATGCTCAATTTCTTCCACTAAAGCAAACAGAGAGGGTAAAATTTACAGGTCCTCAAAGTTTGAGTGTATGACATATAATTGATCATTATGATATTCCCTTCATGAGGGAAACAAAGAAATTAGAAAACTGAGAAAACAATAGTTTCCATAGAGTATGTCCAGCTACACCCTAGAAAAAGGTTGTAATTAAGCAGAGCGATGACTACTTTCACTTCTATATAAACAGTTTTACCCTAAAAATGGACAGGAAAAGATGAAATAATCCATGTGGCCTAAAGGATAATCCATCAAACATAGTTAATAAGTTGGAGATGGGGCAAGTTCAAGTGATTTGATGGCTCACTAACATGACAAGGACATGACACAAGTCGAAGTGCCCTCATCTACAACCATTCTAAAGATATTTTTTATGTTGTACACTGCTTGTATATGGAACGTGATGTGATAAGGAAGAAGAGGCTTGAAATTAGAAGCATCAAACATGATAACCTGAGAATTGGAGGAACCAACAACCCCTATCATAGACAACAATTCACTCCATTGCACAGGGAAACTTTGGAGTACTTCTAAATCCAACATACTGCATGGTGCCTAGGCCAAATATTCTATAATCGAGTAGTTCTAGGTAGCTCAGGAATTTGGGTTGTGCAATGACCATTTCTACACACCTTTAGGTATGTGTGGCGTTGCGTCTCCCATAGGTTTCTCTATATACATAGGATTTCATAGTTCATTGGATTCATTTTTCTTCGAAGTAGACTTAGGGTTATCATAGCTATGAGCCCTATCCTACAAATGAATATTTGATTGCATCATATAAATGTTTGATGAATTACTATCATGCAAGGGTTCCCCTTGGTTTCCCCCCTGTTGATTTCATGTGTTACTTGAAGTGCCCAAATTTATGTGTTGTCCTTGCAGGAAAGGGTTGGTTAACACATTAAGCTATTGATGTGCCAACGAACATTGGGCCTCTTCAAGTTTGGGTCATTGGTGCATTAGATGATCATCTTTGAACAACTTACAAGGAAACTTAACTATTTTATTTTCCTTCTTATCCCCACCAACAATGTTGTCGAGTTTATTCACATTATTATTATTCCCACCTCCCTTATTACCTTTGTTTTAGTTTTTCCTCTAGGTTGTTGGTTACCCTTTGGATTAGTCATCTACACAACATCTACATCAGACATTTGGAGAGTGGGAGAGGATGAAGCATGAGCTTGACCAGCTGCAGTAGAATGAATCGTCATCGGTTTCATTTGGTGTGCAATCAAATATACGACAACATTACTGATAGAACCAACAATTCCATCGACGTGTGGTCCAGGCTTAGGTATATGAGGATCACTACTCGATATTGACATGTTAGGAAATATTTCATATAAGACCCCAGACTGAGAATAGATCAATTCTAATTGTTGGGCCCTAAAAATAACTTCCTTTTTGTATGTCACTTCCAAAAGAGATATGGCTTTGGAGATATAAGGAAACAAAGAATTTAAAAACCATTCCAAAAGGAACTCAAGGGGAATCTGAGCCTTTATCATCCTCTTCCTTCTCTTCCATTCTTGAATGTGGTTGGATATATGAGTATTGTTATCTTGCCTAAAATTAATCAAGAGATCAATGTTGACATCATACCAGACAAGAAGTTGGAAATGGCTAAGGAAAATTATTGTTAAATCATGAAAATTGAAAAAGGACGACCCTTATAGTTTGATGTACCATTTCGTGGATACCCCAGTGAGAGTATGCTGAAATAATATCAACCTGATGGAATCATTCATCAATGATTTTGACGACACCATAAGTTGAACTTCATCACATGATCACTCGGATCCTTGCTTTCTTTCCCTTCGATCTTTGGAATGTCCAAGTGGATTTTGATTAGAACTGGAGGCCAATTAGGGTTGTGACACATCAGATAATTTGCAAGTTTATACAAGTTTGGAAATTTTAACGTCTTAGAAAAGGGAGTTGCGGTTGTGACATGGAATTCCAACTTCTAGGGTTGAAACCCCCATATTGGTTGGAACTTGGAAAATAATAACCTAGATTGTTACTGGCACCAGTTTTTCAGGAAGAGCTTGTAGGTTGGCTAGGGTTTTGACATAAACCATGATGGCTCTAACCATAATGAGGATATCCTCCACTCATAGGGTTTCTAGAAGTTTGGAAAGGGTTTCCCCCTGCTGGAACCCCTTGCGAAGAGAAGGATCCTTACATGGGATTCCATGAACTTTGGAAAGGGTTTCCCCCTATTAGCATCCTGGAAGAGGGGAAAGAACTACTCCCTAGATTATCAAATAACAAAAAATGGTTTGTCTTATAGGCATGCCAAAATAATGAAAACATCCACCCATTTGATTACCCCACCCCATGAAAGGATTAGCCCTAGAAAAATCCCTAGAATGTGGAAAATATCCACTTCCTAGAGAGGGGTTTGATGGAGGGATATGCCCCCCACCCAAAGGGAAACCTTGCAAAGGAGTTGAAGAAATCCCTACATTGAAACTAGGGTCTAGAAATGTCGAGGTAGATCTAGTTGGGACATGTGGCATGCCCATAGTCAGCATCCCAAAATAAAAATCCCTAGAAAGAAAAGGTGAAGATGGTGCCACATTCATGGCCTAAGTGGGCCCAATTAGTAGAGGTATGGAACTACTAGTTGATGCCACCGTCAGAGGCTGAGTAGTGCCCATTGTTTGGGTATTTGAACGAGGAGGTGAAACTCCTCCTCAAACAATGGCCAAAGTGGGGGTATGAGGACCCCCAAACCTTAAAACATTACTAGTGTTGTCCATAATGGGCCATTGAAAAAAAGGATTGGAAATGTAATATGAACTTGTAGAAATCAGTTTGAAGATCTTCGACTCTAGTAACTCCCTCTACAAAAGTGTTCAAGTCCACATATTCTAGCTCTACTTGCTCAAATAAACCAGCATATTCTAGTTGACACCTTTGAGGAGGTGGCTCCACCCTTTCCAGTGAAATACCTTGGATCCTTCGAGGCTGATAGAGTGGTTGGTATACCACTTTAAATTAATGATTGAAAGTAGATACAAATAGACTCCCTAAGGCCGACTAAACAAAAATAGCACACCAATAAAAAAATACCTAAAGTAACAACACACACAAATTACTTTCCCAAAACCTCAACCAAGGTGGATTAGGTCATGAGTCCAAAGAAATGAAAAAGGTTGAAAAGGAACCTTTCATGTGCTGATACAGTTTTATTAACACCCAAGACCGATCGACGAAGGACTGAGAAATATTTACAATAACCTGCTCACAATGTTCACTAGTGGTGCAAGTGTCCTTGTGAATATGAACACCCTCCAAAGGATTTAAGGAAGTGATATATCGTTTATCCTAGGTACCGTAATATTTCCCCTCACAATCACTTATGTGGAACCTAGGAAAGGAAACTATGGTACTAATTCGTAATCATATCCTGAGGGGAAATGTGTCAGTCGAAACCACACATATGGGTAGGGCAGCAAAGGCCGAATCTCCCAAAATCACCTTCACCTTGGGGGGCGAGGGGGGGGGAGAGTGGTACTCAGGAAACCCCCAAATGCACAGCAATACACAAACTTTTAGACAAGTGGAAGAGGGGATATCTCCTTCACTTATCCTTACTCAACCTAGAATTTGACTCGTGTTAAAGGAGCTTCCTCAGAAACACGTATGTGATATTGGATTTTGATTGCTCGTTAATCAACAATCGATGTTTGATTTTGAGTGGCATTGGAAAGTTAACTCTCCAATCATGTTACAATGCCATACACTAGACAAGTTGGTGTTCTATAAAATAAAAAGTCTAGTTACTTTTAATTAATCGTTCATTTTAGTGGTTTTTATTTACTTAGAGGGAATGGTGGTGAAACAAATGATGTTTACAGACTCTTATAGAAAAACACTTGTAAGAACGTTGTCATTTTTATAATTTGATCTTATTCTTCAATGTAATGAGTGTATAATGAATACCTTAAAATGGAAACTCTCAAACTTTGGAATTCAATAATTTTCCCTTTTCAATGAAAAATGCACAACTACAACTTTTTCCTTTTCAAAATGAAAACTCACTACTTGATGCAACCTAAGAAACCCTAGATTCTTTGAAATGCAACTACCTTTTCAATGTGGATAGAAAAAGAAAGACGTATGCTAAGAATAAGATATTTTTTCTTTTCAATGACAAATGCACTACAACAAATGAGAAATGAAACTAATCTACACAAATAAAACTATATTTTTTGTTTGTCGCTATTAAGAAAAACCAAGTAAAAGACTTCAAAACAAGGAAAAATTTATTTTTCTATGCTTGAAAACAGAAATGTAGAGAAGAAAAGCAAAAGACTTAGATCAAGAACTTCACACTTCATAAATGATCACCCACAACAACCAAGAAACTAAAATAATTGAAAATAAAACCTTTCATACAACCATGCAAATAAAAAATGACTAAAGAAGCACAAAAAACTTTGTTTTTCTTTAATTTAAAAATTCAACTACTTTCTAAGACTAAAAACAAGCTTCAGACAACCCAGAGAGTTAGAAAGACCCCCCAAAATGCAAACTCAAGGCTTGAAATGTTGGAACAAGAGAGAGAAACTCCCTCCCATGACACATATGCTTTTGTTGCCACAGAAGAAATCATATGTACGCACTTATACCTTTAGAAAGGAGTGTATATATGCTATTGTACTTGGGTAAACGGGTGCATGTAACTCAAAATATCCAAAAATACTTGGAAATTTATGAACTAAATCCTAAGACTAAATGTTATAGGTATAAAAACACTTGCAGAGATAGAAACATAAAGAAAGCAAAGAAGAAAAGAAAAAACAAAAGAAAGAAAATAACTAACCCAAAGGATAACTCCTCAGTGGAGTTGTCAATTATTTTTTAGGATTTGTCCCCTATGATCCAGGCTAAATATCACACAAAGAAGACACCTGAAGAACTGACTCTAGCCAAAATAATTAGTTATGAATGTGTAACTAACTAACTACCAATGATCAAGAAGAACACTTACTTGGATTCTGAATTTTGATGAACACTTCTCTTGTGAATCCTTATTCCAATCTCTCACTCCAACGCTTTTATTGTCAACCTGTACACAAAAAGAGACAATGTTGTAAAGAAGGTAGTTATAGTAACTAAATCCTAACTACATATACTAACTGAGATCAAAATGAGCATTACAATAATCAAATGCACCTAGTTTCTACAAAAGAAGACTAATAACATGTCATTGGGATGGAAAATATATTTCTCATTTATTAAAAACAACAAGTAGCATATAAAGATATTACTTGATCCAGCTGCGGAATTGATTGGAGCTGATATATAGATTCCTCCACCCAGGCCATTGAATATGACTTGAAATCATGATTCCTTGCTCCAGAAAAGTGAAAGGAATAGGACAAGTTTCTTCCTCTTAGCGAGATCAGAAGAGGCAAGATGTTGGAAACAGGGGTTTCCATATATGGGAGACAACTCTTAAAAGCTCGAGATGAAAAGGATTGCAAACTTAGTGGGATTTCACTAGTATAAGGGTGCTTCAATGAATGTTTCCACTCCTCCACCCAATGGATCTTATTTATACTTCAAAAAGGTGGTTGGAGAAGTTAGGTATGGGCTATAAAAGGTGATTAATTGATCCAAATTATTTTCGGCAAGAAATGAGAGCGGAGATGTAACACAGAAATATACAAAGATATTGCAATAAATCCAATAAAATAACAAATATATATCGGATATATAACAAGCGACACAGATATACAGTAATACACAATTTCTATTAATGAGTGAAATGTAAAAAATTGTAGAAATACAGAGTGAAAGACTCACTAGAATGGTGGCAGCTTATCTCTGAGAAGATATGTGAAGGCTACTCGCATTCGCAAGAATGTGATTTTACAATGAGGCTCCAAAGGAATTTTTATCATAAATAAAATCCAAAACCCCGTCTCCAAAAGATGAAAAGCCAACAGTTTTGTGGACCCTGTTTTGGGTAGTTTGGTGTATCAACTTCCTAGGGGCGTAACTTTCGCATACTGCCTTCATTTGAGGCGCACGATAGCTCGTTGGAAAGGTATCATTGAGGAGATTAATTTAGGGGGATCAATCAGAGCCATTAGCTAACATTGAGGTGCTCAATATATAAAAACCTTCATTTAGGCCCTCAAAATGGCCCCGAAAGTTTAGGAACCAAAAAACTGCTAAAAATAGTAAGTTGCCAAAAAATTGTTTTGAGCTAGTTGGAATAGGTGGGTGGCCACCGATATCCATCTGGATCAATCCTCCATCCTTAGGAATCAATGGTATCCATTGCATTGAGTGCCCGGGGGAGACATAAAAGCATTTTTTGAATCTGCATCTTGATGAGATGCTTGCCTTGCTGGAGAACTTGTGTTGCTTAGCTTGTTGAAGGATGTCACGAACCTGTGGCTGGAAGGGTTGGACCTTTTGAACCAATATAACTATATGATATGAATATGTGTGAAAGGAATTCTTGCGTTTTTCTTCAATCTTATCGACCTGTTTATGTTGGGCAAAAAGTGCTTGGACTGAGGCTGCAGGGGTTGCAGTGTTCTTATGTTCACCTTTTGAACAAACTGTGAAGAAGTTGAATTTTGTAGTATGAGATACTACCTTATGTCACTCTTTAGGTGGGACAATAGTTGGAAATACCTCTGGTATCCTGTAGAGATGACCCCCTAGAGTAACAATGACACTACGGGGTCGAGACTCATAAATAGCATGGAGCTTCCACATATATGGTTGGCCCAAAAGAACATCACAGACATCCAGTGGGGAAACATCACATAATAACTCATCTTTGAAGGGTTGGATGTCATATGAAAATCAACATTGTTGGTTGACATAGAGATCTTGTCCCTGGCGAAGCACCTGATGTTGTATGGTTGAGGGTGTGGTGTTGTCGACAATCCCAATTGTTTGATGACCTCTATTGAGATGAAGTTATTTTGGCTTCCACTATCAACAATGAAATGAAACAAGGTCCCCTTCACCCACATATGTGAATGAAAGAGGTTCTCCCCCTCTTTAGGATATGTTGGTTCTTCTGGTTAAATTTTTGTGGTCGCGACAATAACAGTGGGGTCTAAGTGAATGCTCTGTCTTCTCCCACTATTTGATGAATCAGACTCTAAATTAGGGTTCGTCTCCTTGTCTTTGATCTTGAACACTAATTATTGTTTTGAGTGAAATTCATTAGTGTTGTGCCAGGTGCTTTTGTGGAAATCACACCACTTTCTAGTGTCCTTCTTCATCTTTCTATTATCCTTCTTTTCTTATGGATTCAACTGGTTTTCAGGAGGCTGTTTGTTAGGGTCGTCTTTATCATACTTTGGTTGTTGCGTTTTTGCAGGCATGAACTCCCATTTCTTTTGGTGCTTAAATTTTTGCTCAATTTCAACAACATATTGATAAGCAACACCCAATGATGAGATGTCCAGAAAATCCATTTCAATTTGGATGTATATGTGTAGATCCCCACGGTATTTCAGAACCAAATGTCACTCGGAGTCTTTGATACCTAGCTTGGTGTGCAAGGTATGGAAGGTATTGGTGAACTACGAAACTGCTTGGCCCCTCTCTTTCCACAGTGTGGTCCATATCATGTATTGGTCGTCATAGTTGCCAATAAGGTAACATTGTTCCTTGACCGCATCCACAAAAAAATATCAAGTAGGATCAGCCCCATATATTCCAGACTCCTTTGTGGAACTTTTCTCCCAATAAGTTTCCCACCAATGTTTGACATGGGGGGGATATTTAAGGAGTATGATGGTAATCTTTTCCCTGTTGGAAAAATTGTGAACAGAGAAATAACCTTCTAGCAGATTTAACCATTTTTCTAGGGCATCTGCATTTATATGTCCTTCAAATACAGGAATATCAAAATTAAATTGTAAATTGAAGGCGAGGTGCCTCCAAAGTGGTCTCTTGATGAAGACGCATCAGTTTTTATCGGCAAGCGTTGAAGGATGTGGGTAAAATTCTCCATCATTTCGTCCCTCTGTCACGTGAGAGCTTGCTCAAGCAACAGATTAATAGAATCGTATGCTTTGTCATTTTTATTTTCTTCCACCATGGAGGGTTTATTGGGCGTGCGAGAGCAATTTTACTCAAGAGAGACAAACTCGAGACCCAACTTGCTATACTCAGACCTCGTCAAGGACATGCACTGAAAAACAATCAAGAGTAGCCTGCTCTGATACCATTGATCCAGATTATTTTCGGCACAAAATGAGAGCAGAGATATAACACAGAAATATAAAGATATATTGCAAGAGAGACAATAACATAACAGATATATATCGGATATATAACAAGAGGCACAAATATACAGTAATACACAATTTCTATTATTGAGTGAAATGTACAAAACCGTAGAAATACAGAGTGAAAGACTCGCTAGAATGGTGGCAGCTTATCTCTGAGAAGATATGTGATGACTACTCTCATTCGCAAGAAGATGATTTTACAATGAGGCTCCAAAGGCCTTTTTATCATAAATAAAATCCAAAACCCTAACCTCGGAAGATGAAAATCCAACATTTTTGTGGACCTCGTTTTGGGTAGTTTGGTGTATCAACTTCCCGGGGGTGTAACTTTGGCATACGATCTTCGTTTGGGGTGCACGATAGCTCATTGGAAAGGTATCGTACAGTAGATAAATAAGGAGATTGTGTCTCAAGGCCCTCAAGTTGCAGATATGGAGTGTTGAGAGACCACATGACCAGCAGTATCCTTTTGCACAACTATAGACCCGCATCGCCACCACAGTGACCCAGCACTTGGTCATCATCCACACCAACTTTCCACCACATGTCACTTGGGTCTTTCTTGATGCGGTACAAGTCAGGTATGATGGTGGGTATCATTTTAATATTTGAGGCATTCTATCTTGTATATCAGAGGTTATTTTTTATTATGAGACATGTGCTTTGGAAACTATGCCTTTTACCTTGTTCAAATGTTGGTGGTTGGCTTGGGGCACTCAAGTAGATGGTCACCCTTAGGATGGGGGTGTTTTTGGGAGATTCCTTTGATAAGTCATTGTTCCACTCTCAAACGTGCTTACCACTTTCCATCATTATTTCCCCTCATGACATCATCTCTTGGGATTTTGGGGTAGATTCACCCTAGAAGGGGTCATTCCTCGTTTCATGGGAAGAAGGGGCATAAGGCCCAGAGGGGAGTCAGCTAGAAAAAGATAAAATCCTAATGAAAAAAACTTCCAGATGCTTCGCCCAAGGGATCTCGATAAAGAAATGAAAATATTCTCTGTAAGAAAATAAGGACCCCATGAAAACAATAAATAAAAATGTTTAAAGGATCAGTTGAGGATAGGGGGTCTCATCACGAGACAACATATCATGTCCATGGGTATCTAATGGTATGAAATTACCATTTTTGGTCATCACACCTATTACACGTCAAAATTACTCAGCTGGATAAGTGTTGCATGTTCCTCTCAATTGTCATAAGTGTCGCATCTTCCTTACAACTTTCGCAAGTGTCGCAAGTTGGTCACAAGTGTCGCAAATGATGTTCGAACACACTGCCATGTCGACGACACTAAGGAGACACTTATAATATCTCATATACTTGATTTGAAGAAGGAGAACTGGTTTACTGAAGTCAAATAACTCTTAACACCTGAAGAGAGCTCTGAAACAAAGGTTTTGAGGGGGAGCGCTCCCCTATATCAACCCTAGGAGTGTTGGCGCTCCCCTACAAGGCTTCAGGGAGCGTTATAATGCTCCCCTGCCCCCTCTGAAGGAGAGATACTCATCTTAGAGGCGTTGGCGCTCCCCTAAATCTTACCAGGGAGCGCTACAGCGCTCTGATGCCCCTTCTAAGGGAGCGCTGCCTAATCTGAGGCAGTAGTTGGCCCGTTGAGGAGAATAAGGAGAGGATCTTTCGAGATTAGGATGCAGTTGTGTTCGAATTCTTGGTTTCATCAAGAGATCCCTGATCTAAGGAGGAAGTTCCCAGCTTGTTCTAAAGATAACTCAAGAGGTTAAGCTCCTCTTAACCTATATAAGCAGGCTCTATGATGGTGGAAAGGGGAGGAACTGCTAGTATGAAACTTATGATCTTGGAGGAAACACACAGTCAGCCAAAGGAGAGTGATTAGTGAAGTTGCTGCCATCCAGGTTGCAGATATTTTGAGCAAGGGTTAGA
>SNQJ01S0040185.1:49537-59915 GCA_010110895.2 Picea sitchensis
CTCTCTCTCTCTCTCTCTCTCTCTCTCTCTCTCTCTCTCTCTCTCTCTCTCTCTATATATATATATATATATATATATATATATATATATACCTACCTCCTATTCTATATCTATATATTACATCATCATATACTATATACATATATAATACTTATAATATATAAACACATTCAATCATATATTATATACACATATAATATTTATGATATATAAACACTATGTTATATACATATAATATATAAATATTGTATTATATACATTTATAATATTTATAATATATAAAGTATAATATTTATAATCCATTTATAATCCACGAAACACATTCAATAATTCATATATAATACATATTGTATATAAGTACTTTAAAAACTAAAAGGAAACCACAAAATCGGGGGAGTTGGCATCACCCCTACCCAATTTTTGTTGTTTATTGTAGCTTTGGGAGGTATTCCCACAATAGGCAAGGGTGTCAAGCATGTGGGAATCTTCATGGCACCAGATCAACCTTTTGTTTTGGTGAAATCGGCCCCAGAATGAAGGTAGGGCCTCATGATAAATTTGATGGGCTTTATGGGCTTGTGATGGGCTATCACACCCACAAAGAGGAATAAAATATTCTAATTAATTTTAGAGTTTAGAAGGGGTGCCTAAACTCACTCATTGGACTTGTATATAAAATAGAGAGGTCATTGTGGAATTTGTTAATTGTAGAAGAATGGAGTTAGCATAAGTGAGTGTGCAGTTGTGTTAGGTGGCTTGGTGTTTTTTAGCAAAGGGAAATTTTTCATCGTGGCAAATCTGGCCTAGAGGAAGATAAGTCGTAGGGAGTGAATTGTATGGAGGTGTCTATACAATGGTTTTTTGTACTTGTATGGAAGTTGCAAGAAGGAAAAATGCATATGTACGTGGGTTGCAGAAATATGAATCGCGTATGTATGCAGGTTGCAGTGGGAACAGTCATGTATACACAGGTTGCAGTGGAGCTAAGTGTGTATGTATGTGGGTTGCAGTAAGGAGAACCACGTACATAGTTTTTTGGGTAGGAGAAGGTCCATACAAGCTGACAGGTGATGTCATAAGGTAGTACAGGTGGTCTACAACAGATTTGTGGGCAAAGGAAGTTTCCAATAAATTGTTGATGTTTGGTTATGTGATTTGTATGGTTATTGGAGGATAAGTTTGTCCTTAGATTTTGGTGGTATTTGTATTGGCTGAGAGGTCAAGGTTGTCCTCGGATTTGGTGATATTGTACTGGTTGGGAGGGTTGGTTTTGCCCTCAAAATTTCTGAAGTTAACAATGTTACATAACTGAAATTTGTGTCTCATATGTGTTGATGATTCATCTTTGATCTTTTGTGCTTATGCTGCATATAATTTAAGTCAATAATTTTCAGTGCAAAATTGTTTAGTGACAACATCTAGGGTTTACTTTTAGTTCACTAGGAAACAATTTTCATATCTGAAAATTAGTCACATAGAGTGCATGTGAAAATTGATGTAGCATCCCCAGACCGCTACTAGGAAATGCCACATAAAAATTATGAACTATGATACTAATTATTAATGAAAATGCTCTGCAATTGCACATATTAATGCAGAATAACAACAATTATATATATACAATATATACAGAAAAAACCCATGAGAATACATATTAAAACAACACATAAATTAGCACACAATAGAAACTTATCTTTGGTAAAATAACACCAAATGTGTGCAGACCTTCCATGTTCATCCCAACCTTAGACCGCACTGCTCATAACTCTCGGCAGTGGGTCACCCTCAAGCTGGCGCTAAAACTTCACTTGGGTAAAGGATTCCTAACCAGGCTAAGGTCTCTCAAATAGTAGAAAATCTATCTATTTAGAACTTAGGATATATTTTATATCCATAGTTTTTAAAATTTAGACTTTAGGAATATTAATAAAATATTCCTTTGGGCTTACGCCCCCTTAGCTTAGACCCTTTTTCCTAGACTCTTAGCCCCCCTTTCCCATTCTAGTGGAGTTTACCCCCCCATACTCTTTAACCTGGTTTGTCTGCAATAGTGATATGTTTTCATTAAAAACTCAGTGTGATTACATTTTACAAATATAGGCTCACTAGCCTTTTAGTTTATGGCTCTCCAGCCTAATAACCACACAGGCACTCTGGCCTCAAAATACATACATACAAAGTCACTTTGGCCCCAAAGTATCCTAGATCACCATCCTATATGTACAATTACATTATATTTACAATTGGGGTTCGGGCTAGGGGTATTACAATAGACATGGTATCATAGCTTCGGATTTGAAGAGAAGGGGATCATCTTTGAGACACGCAACTACTACAATTGGTTACATATTTCCTGTTTTATTCTCGACAGGTCAATATGGTGAACACATTGAAGCTTGAGGACGAGTTGGAAGGGGCAACAAACTTTTTTCTTAAAAGGATAAGGTTCTTCCCTTGTTGGAGGAGAATGACCTAAAATAGTATGTTGAGGATGTGGTTCCTAGCCCAATTGATCCAGTAGATTTGGAATTCCCCAAGAAGAGGGAAGTGAAGGCCAAACGAGTGTTGCTAGAATCCATGAAGGATCACTTGATTCCTCACACTTCTATTATATGATATGACCCCAAGGGGGGGGGGCATATATGGGCCTAAATGTACATGTAATGTGTAAATATATATGTAACAGGGTCGACCTAGTAGTAAAGGGGCCTCATGTGCAAGTGTGAACAACTAAATATAAGAGATCATATATTCATTATTGGGGGATATGAATGGTATTTGGTTATTCGGAGGGGTTTCCCTTATTATTTAAGGAGTTATTGTGTAACTTATCAATCTTGTAGTTGTTCTCCATGCTCACATTATGTACATGGTGTGTACTTTTGTTCTGTTATGATATTTTAATCATTTTGGATCATTACATTTGGTATCAGAGCACTAATCCCACGGTTTTGCTTCCTAAATACAACCATTTGGGAATTTACGCTATAATTTTTTCTTGGATCCACTTCATAAGGAAAAACCTAGAATATATTGAGAAGAACTAGCATAGTACATGTGGTACGAATTTTAGCTTTTGGGTCATTGTACTTTTGGTGATACACCCTGTGGAAGATAGGGTATCTGACTAGTCCTATTAACTAGTCTCAAATAGGTGTTCCGGGGTAAAACAATCATATATTATTTAGAGAGGATCCAAATTGAGTGAGACCACTTGCATTGGATAGTGGACAATCTGTAGTATTTCTGGTACAATTTTCAGAATTTAATATCATTAATTATGCGCAGGGCACTCTTTACAAGTGCACTCTCCTGGAAAGGCCAAAAATCAGAAAGGTGTGGGGAAGTTACTATAACTTCCACTCAGAACATAAAATTTTGGTCATACCTATGGAATTGTAGAGAAGACATTTTAGATTACTATAGGTCGCAATTTCAGACTCAGAAGGGCCAAAATTGCAGAGATACATCAATAGGAAGATCGGCTAGGAGGACAAACTCCAAATCAAGGTTTTCAAAGGTATGTTCACTTAAAACTATCATAAGTTTTGATTGGAATGGTCTGATTGATCTTATTCAAAATCCATTGGAAAGTGGAAACCTATAAGATTATATGGAAAACAGTATTATAATTGTTTGAGATCATTATCCTTAATATATTGAGGTTCTAAGTTGAGGATTATAGTTAGACCTCAATTAAGAATCAATGACAATACCTAACTTTAGTGGAGATGAAATCAGTTGTGGGGAATGGTTGATAATAATACATAAAAATTGCAAGACTCCTTCTTAGATAGGTATTTATTTGAATGGTGAAGCTACTAATTGGTGGTACAACTTTGACGAAAGTACTAGACAAAGCGCCACATGAGAGGTATTTGAAGAATTATTCTCAAACAAATCGATCAAGGACTCAAAAATGGAGGAAATGTATAGAATTCAAGATGATCTAAAGAAGAAAAATGATGAGTTTTCCAAGATGCAATCCCTTAATGAATCACTCATTAAAGAGGTTAAGAACTTAAAGCAAGAAAATAATAGTAAATCAAAGTGGGAAAAGGATGAGCCAAGTGAAGATTTGAAAAAGAAATATGAAGAGATATGTAGACTACGAAACCATAATAAAAAACTAGTGGATGAGGTCAAGAGATTGAAACAAGAAAAGAAGCATTGTCAAAATCAAGAAAAAGAAACAATCTTGGATGAAGAATCCACCAAAAGACTTGAAAATGAAATTTTCAAGAAGGTTGAAGAATCCCTAAATACTGATGAGGTAAAATAAGAAATGCAATCCAGAATAGGAGAAGGATGTCAAAATTTGATAAATGGGGTGACATTGTTGTCTCACATATATTTCCCCGTGGCATATTGACACTCATGTTGTTCTATCCATTGGGCTCGAGAGTTCTGGTAGTGTTACACCCCAGCGAAACAACCTCATACTTTTTCCTTATCATCATTCTAACCACCCCATTATGGACTCCCATGTTATGATTTTTGGTTACATTAAATGCACCTTCGCATTATCATTAACCCTCCATATCATCCAACATCAATTTCCCATCTGCAATACCATCCCTCATTCATATACCTAGTACAAAAACTAACCAATGGGGTCCCCACCCTCCACAAATCTCTACTTGCGCCCTATATAGGCCAATCCATACTTCATTGGGGCACCTGTTTCTATACATGTACTTTCAACCCCATTATTTATTCATTTGGTAATTGTAAAAAGCATGTTTTATATTTCAGCAAGTACAATAGATTTTGGCCATCACACCCAATGGAATTTTCCCCTTGGAACATCGCAACCCCTATTACCCTTGGTTGGGGCATCTCACTTCCCTCACACCCTCTGCAATCCATTTGTATCCAAGACAAAATTTTGACCACCACTAGACCTTTGTGTCCCATATCGCTCTATATTTTGACCTACGCTTCATCCCCTTACAGTCTCACCCCTTCAGCATAGTTTTCCCATATCTGGCCATTATGTGACACTAGATAGTATTTTATGGTTGCTTTCATCCATCAATACCCCCCAACCAAGGGAAGTTATGGAATCTCATATATCCAGACATTTCTCATGATTATCACCCCATTTACTAGTACAATTATAGTTTCTGACACCATTTTGATCAACTGGGATATACAAAATCCCTTTGCTTCTTATCATCATATCACCTTTCATGTCGACATCAACAAATTTCCATAAAAGTGACAGTATCTTGTCTCTCATTCCATTGATAATGAGTATCCTCGGATGATACAGAGAGAGTCCTAATTGCTCTTTGATTTTGTTGATCCCCATGACATTTGACTCCAACACAATCTCATGTTATGGTGGATATTACTTTGTGAACATTATAGTTTTTAGTAATTGTCGACGACCTTTGAATTTGTTAGGCAATCAATGCCTCTGAGTCCTTCACCACTCGATTCAAAGCAAGTTCCATCATCAGAATCGTCACTTGTTGTTTTTCATGCCCCTGAGGGCGCTGTAGATATCTACTTCATCAACAAGTTCAGTTATTGCTATCTATTTATGGTTTCATGATACGAGCATGGGGCATGTCCACCTAGTTTGTACAAACACTTTTTATTTTTCTAGCATATTGTGTACTGATCTTTTGTCCCCTCTCCCTCTGACGGATGGCTCTCACAGTGATCTGGATTATTTTCGGCACGAAATGAGAGCGGAGATATAATAAAAAAATGTACAAAGATATATCAGATATCCAATAATATAACAGATATTTATCATAGATATAACCATAAACACAGAGATATAGTAATACACAAATTCTATTAATGAGCGAAATGTACAAGACTGCAAAAATACAAAGTGAAAGACTCGCTAGAATGGTGGCAGCTTATCTCTAAGAAGAGATGTGACGTCTACTCACATTCACAAGAACATCATTAAAATGAGGCTCTAAAGGCCATTTTGACATAAATAAAGTCCAAAACCCTAACCACGGAAGATGAAAAGCCAACAGTTTTGTGGACCTGTTTTGGGTAGTTTGGTGTATCAACTTCTCGGGGGCGTAACTTTGTCATACGATCTTTGTTTGGGGAGCACGATAGCTCGTTGGAAAGGTATCATCAAGGAGATTCATTTTGGTGGCTCAAGTAGAACCTTCAACTACAGTTCAGGTGATCGATCCCGGAAAACCATCATTTAGGCCCTCAAAATGGCCCCGAAAGTTTAGGAACCGAAAAACTGCTAAAAATAGTAAATTTCTAGAAGATTGTTTGGAACCAGTTGGAATAGGTGGGTGACCACCGATATCCACCTATATCAATCCTCCCTCCCTAGGAAGCAATGGTATCCATTGCGTTGAGTGCCCGAGGGAGAGGGAAGTTTTTTTGTTGAATATGCATCTTGATGAGTTGTTTGCCTTGCTGGAGAAGTTTCGTTGCTTAGCATGTTGAAGGTTGTCACAGACCTATGGATGGAAGGGTTGGACCTTTTTAACCAATTTGGCTACCTGAGATGATTGTGTGAATAATGAATCCTTGCGCTTTTCTTCAATCTTGTCGACCTACTTCTGTTGGACAAAAGGTGCTTGGACTGAGGTTGCAGTGGTTGCGATGTTCTTTTGTTCACGTTTTGGACATACTGTGAAGAATTTGAATTTTGTAGTATGAGATACTACCTTGCGGCACTGTTTAGTTGAGACAGTAGTTGAAACTACCTCTGGTATCATGTAGATATGACCCCCTAGTGTAACAATGACACTACGAGGTCGAGACTCGTAAACAACATGATGTTTCCACATATATGGTTAGCCCAAAAGAAAATCACATACATCCAGTGGGGCAACATCACAAAATACCTCATGCTTGAAGGGTTGGATGCTATATGACAATCGGCATTGTTGGTTGACATGGAGGTCTCATCCCTGGCGAAGCCACCCGATGTTGTATGCTTGCGGGTGTGGTGTTGTCGACAATCCAAATTGTTTGACAACCTCTGCTAATATGAGCTTCTTTTGGCTTCTGTTATCAACAATTAAATTCAGTGGGGTCCGATTCACCCACATCTATGAATGAAAAAGGTGCTTCCCCTCTTCAGGATTTGCTAGTTCTTCTGGTTGAATTGTTGCGGTCACGACAATAAAAATGGGGTTTGTGTCGATGATTTGTCTTCTACCATTATTTTCTGAATCGGGGTTCGACTCCTTGTCTTTGATCTTGGCCACCAATGACTATTTTGAACGACATTCATCGGTGTTGTGCCAGGGGATTTTGTGGAAATCGCACCATTTTCAAGTTTCCTTCTCCGTCTTTCTGTTACCCTTCTTTTCATGTGGCTTGGACTAGTTTTTTGGAGGTTGTTTGTTAGGTCCGTATTTATCATGTTTTGGTTGTTGCGGAATTGTAGAACCGAACTCTCGTTTGTTCTGGTGCCTAAATTTATACTCGATTTTAACAAGATATCGATAAACAACACCCAGTGATGAGATGTCCAAAAAATCCATTTTAGTTTTCATGTATTTGTGTAGAGCCCCACAGTATTTCAGAACCAAATGTCACTCGGAGTCTTTGATACCCATCTTGGTGCGCAATGTACATAATGTTGATTTTTCATAAGAGATTATATTGTATGTGAATGAATGAATTTCTTATTACAATGATGAGTGTTCTATATGTTGGCACTGAGAGTCATCCTCAGACTGCAAGAGGATAAGCCAAGTACCCATCAGAATGTTTGGTGGATGTTGGTTTTATGAGTGGAGGTCAAATTGACAAAACTCAGTACAAGAATGATTTTAATCACAAAAGTTGGACAAGCAATGCACAGAGAAGTGAGGTCCTCGTTAACTTCAGTTAGTGATTTGAGTTTAAGTGTGAGCAGAAGGAAGACTTAGTGAGATAGGTGAACAAGACTTCCATGGAAATCCGGCTTTCAAGCAGCTTGGTGAAGAAAAACTCAGGCTCGAGAGCACTCTTGAACTCAATTTTCAGACACTGAAATATGTCACAACAGCATAATAATCAAACCTACATTATCATGCAACTACAACAACTTGACTGGATCCTCCATGCCCGAGCCTTTCATCATAAGGGGAAATAAGGTAACAAGGAAGCTTACTAAAACTGCTCACAACACTACTGTAATCAAACCTACATTGCAATAGAACCACAACCCTCAACTGGATCCTCCAAGCCTGAGTGTTTCATCACAGTTTAAACAAAGAGATGAAATAACATGACTTATATTAATGAAAAAGTCTCAAATTTGATACGTAACCAAAGAACAATTATGGCATCAAAATTACATAGTAGGGAGCTCGGCTCAACCAGTTGACGACATTAACAAAATCTTGAACTGATTTATTTATACTCAAATCAATCCACAACTACCAGGGGTGTGATCTGTCCATTCCATCCAAAGCCTTTCCTCTTTGCCTTCTTTTGTTAGACTGTGTGTGTATCCTCTTGTCAGACGCAAACTCATCTCAACATGGGCCTATAGTAAAACTCGTCCACCGTGGTACCTCGGGCTGACAACTTTGTCTCCATGACCAGACCCTCCATGCCTTCTATTTATGGAGTGAGTCAAGGTTTCAACCACCACTCCTTTTTAATTAACTAATCCTTCATCGGGATTGGGATGAGGCTTAATGCCTAGGGGGGTGTCACACGTTGCTCTCGGATTAGACGATATATAAGCACATGATCGTGGGGCCATCAAAGACGGTTTGGGTTCACACTGCTTTTGAGCCCGCAATCCACCACCTTCCACCACGTAGCTCTTTCGCTATACTATGGTTTCAATTGCAGGGCCACTCAAGAATTTTATCGTTCGAGCATGTTGCATCCCCGCAATGAAATGTGGTCGTTGATCTGGTCGCGATCTGTGATACGGGCGCCCCTACTAAATTTAGCTCCATCACTAAATTTTATCCACCTACCAAATTTAGGATCATTCTAACCGCGTTGGGAGATAGCACTAATTTTGGCGTTGAACAAGAACACTTCTCGGAGGATGATATGACGTGGCGGCCTTACGTCACTATGTTGACGTGTCATAAAAAGAGAAGTGACATGTGTCACTTGGAAAAAAGTGGATGATATGCCCAAAGGTGTCTAGACTGAGTGCCATGTGTCATCGCAAGATGGATTCCAGGTATCATGATTGACGAGAGCACCACATATCTGAACTGATGACTGCCACACACTTTGGCACTTCAAAGTTCAGGGGCAGTATGCATGTAGAGCTGGAGCTCTGAAGTGAACGAAAATCGTCGATCTATAGAGGACATGCGGCAGGGATCTATTCACTCCGGGAGAAAACATTACGGATGAAAACATGAGCGAGGAGGCTGAAACTCCCAACTCCCGAAGTCCTGAAGCAAACTACCACCATTAGATTTTGATGGACACGTGACAACAATCTGTGGACTTCGAGAGAAAATTCTTTGGGTGAAAGCGAGAGGGGAGCAACTAAAAATCCTGAAGTCTAGATTCTCGAAGTAAAAATTGATCATCTGATGGAGAAGGACAAGTGGCGCTCGATCTACAAATCTGGGGCTTCTGCCTAGCCACTAATCCTCATGCAATTTTGACATGTTGAATACATGTGAGTCATTAATCTGATTGCGATCTATGATCTGGGAAAGATCCACTTTTCCTGCCACGTGTCTCTCTTGGATGGACCCTACTTCCGGTTGTGAAGATCAATGGCTCACAATTACTTCGGGAGTTCGGGCTTCGGGTCTTTTCAGTGCATAGATCTTACAATACTCCAAAGTGTCAAATTTCCAAAGCATGAGATCTGGAGACGTGTGTCCTCTTGATTTGGACGACCAAGATTTATTTCGGTAGTTTGGGCTTCGGCTCTTCGGGGCTTTTCAATGCACAGCTCTTACAATCCTCTGAAGTAAATCTTTCTAAGTGAGGGATCTTCTTTTGCGTGTCCTCTAGATTTGGACGGTCGAGATTTACTTTAGGAGTTTGGGCTTCGAGAGTTTTCTTCTGCTTGCTTGCACAATCCTCCGAAGTAAATATTCCGAAGTGAGCACTCATATTTACTTCAGGACTTTGACTCCTCTATCTAGTCGCTAATCCTTGCGCTACTTTGAAATCTCGATCGCCCGAGAGCCACTGATCTGAACTATTCATGGGATCTCCACTGTTGAAAATCGAACCTGCCTGTTGGTGATTCAAGCCCGAAATAGACTGCTCTTGAATGTTGCGTTTGGACGCTTCTGTGCAGACCACGGACTTGGTCATCCTACGACCTTTTGACAGCTATATGTGATAACACTATATATAAAGAACATATGGTGACCATGGTGACCATCCATGAAGAGATACATCCCTTGGGTAATAAATATATTTATACTTTATATTATGCTTTATACTT
>SNQJ01S0040186.1:30949-52280 GCA_010110895.2 Picea sitchensis
CACTTTGTTCTGGTACCAAAGAGGACCTCACTTTGGCTTCATGCGAAGGCGAGGCATAACCAAGTGTACGTGAGGATGAGGCACAGGTCCAGACAGGGATACCAAGGTGGGAACAAGAGAAACTAATATAGTGAAAGAGTAGAAGACAAGAGAGAACAATCGATGCGAACTGGAGAGAGGAGTGACACCATAAGAAGGAAACTAGAGAGTAAGTGCACACATGCAGAGAAGGACCAGTCTATGTCCTTCCTCCATCGTGATGACAAGAAGCCAGTGTAGGGCGCACTGGATCATATAGTTTGGATCACACAACATTGAAGTTTTGAAAAGCTCATAGGGGTGTAATAAAGGCAGGAGGGAGACCGGAGGTGCCATTCACATGGTTTGTGGAAAGGTGACAGATGTTGTATTCTCCCCTGGATGCATTGACCACTCTGACACCCCATATGGGGGGCTATCTGTGTTGAGAGCCCTAGAGATATAGTCCTAGAGGATGGGATGATCATTTTGGGTGGGGGATGTACAAATGAAATCTGGTCCTTCTAGAGCCACTCTAATATTAGCTAATTTTTCTGCTATCTGATTGGCTTTCCTCTGCACATGTGAGGGAATGAGCACCAAGTGAGGCCTAGTGATAGATTCAATGGATTTGAGCCCTGTGGTAAGTCAAAAACAAGGGGAAATTCTTTCTGGATCCACCCCGTTGAGTATTTTTGCAAAAAGGATAAGAATTATTTGTGAGTCCCCTTCGACGATCAAATTATGGTACCCATGGTCTTGAGAAATCTGTAGGCCTTTCATGAGACCCCATAGTTCAATTTCATTGTTTGTGTTGTGTCCAATGGTGTCTTTACTTATAAGAACAAATTTTCCTTGACTGTTACGAAGAACCACTCCGAAGCCAGCAGGGCCCAGATTATCTTTGGAAGCTACATCAAAGTTTAACTTGATAAACCCTAGAGCTGGAGGTGACAAGTGTGAAAAGGATGCCTTTGGATTGTGATCTTTGGGGTTTCCTTGGAAAGTGTGGGTGGAAGTTGATGATCCATTTGTTCGAGATACACTTTTCTTGGGGAGGACAGGACAAGTCCTCATCTTTCTAAGGTTGTAAGAGGATGGTTTCTATGATGTTGTCATGTATGTGTTTCCAAACTATCTCCCAATCAATATGAGATGAATGGAATATCGTCCTCTTTCTTTATTTCAAGATCTACCAAAGGATGAAACCCATAAGTAGTTTCCATATGTGGTTGAGGATAGGAGACTGAAAATATGAGTCTCTCCATCCTTCTATGGTTTCCTTCAGGCCTTCTCGATTGTGATCCGTGGTGTGCATGATTAAAGCACAATTGTCCTAGATTTGTGTACTGTAGGAGCATAGATTAAGCAAATGATTTTTAGATTCTGAATCTTTCCAACAAAGAGGGAAAATGGAGGGCCTGGCAAAGCCTCTTTTGGTGAGATTTTCGCAGGTGAGGATACCTTTATGCGCAACAATCAAGAGGAAGGTGCTTATTTTTGGCCAGTGCTTGGTCGACTAGATTTTATCCCAAACTTGCTCATGGGGTAGCTGGTGGGAGGATGTATTTATGTTGTAAGATTCTTTGTTGGTGAAGGTGCCCCTTAAGGAGTGCCCCCATCTTAGGATGTTGTCTCCTTGAATAATTTGAATTTTTCTGGAGAAGGTTAACTTGTGACAAGGCTGAAGATCCATGTGCGCTGGAGTGTGGAGTTTTTTGGAGGTGGACTTCCAATGTTTTCATGTTGCTCCAAGGGTGTCCTCTTTCTAGTAGTCCACGACTGTGATTAGACCAGCCTGTGTGGTAGGGGTAAGAAGATTGCCTGCAATGGAGTTCTGTGCTAGAGAGGTACATTGTTTCCGAGAGTCATACCAAAAGGAAGCACTCCATCCATTATGTACTTCCCAGAAAGAATGATCTTTGGGTTGGGTTGCTTTATCCATCTCCACCAAATATTAGCACTGGAACTTTGTTAAGAATGGATGGGTCTCGTAACCCAAGACCTCCTTTAATGTTGGTTTGTAGATATTTTCCCAGTTAATCGAAGTTATTTTCTGCTCATTCTTTGCCCCCTTCCATAGAAAGTTTCTTTGTAGGGTTTTGATGGCTATTAGAATTAAGTTGGGAGCCATCGGAGAAGAGAAGGAATAGATGGGAAAGGTTTGAAGGAAAAACTTCAGGAGGATTAGGTGACTGGGAAGGTTGAGCGAACGAAAGGTCCAAGAGGAGAGTATTTTACCCATGGAGGAAAGGATCACCTCCCAAGAGCTGTTTCGTAGAGATTTATTAATAAGGGGAATGTGGAGATATTTTGATGGAAGGGAGCTACGTGTAAAGCCCACGATATTGGTAATATGGAGCTAGACAGGGATGGAGGTGCTAAAAGAGAAGAGCTAGGATTTTTCTCTATTAATGTCCATTCCTGAGGTTGCGCATAAGGTTTGAAGGAAACAAAAGATTCAAAGGGATTCACGGACGTTAGGGGAACTCAACATTAAGGTATCATCAACAAATTGGATGTGGGTGATTGGGGGATCCATGCCATCAAGGGGGATTCCAACTAGAGATTTATCAGTAATGGACACTTTGATGAAACAACTAAGCCCTTATGCCATGATGATGAAAAGGAAGGGGGACAGGGGATCCCCTTTCCATATTCCATGAGAGGGAGAGAAGGGTCGAGAAGGAACACCATTGATCAGAATGGATAAGAAAGCAGACGAGGTGAGATTTAGAATCAAGTCTACCTATTCAGGAGAAAATCCAAAAGAAAGAATAACATATTTCATCTAAGCCCAGCTTAATTGATTAAAATCTTTGGAGAGATCTAACTTTAATGCCATACCTAGAGTTCCCATACTCTGAAGAGAGTGTATGACTTCATGGGAAATGATGACGCTGTCAAGAATTTTCTTGCCTTCAACATATCCTAACTGCTCGAGGGAAATGATGAAGGGAAGGAGGGGTTTGAGGTGATGGAAAATCACTTTTGTTAACAACCTAAAATTTACATTGCAGAGAGAAATTGGTCTGAATTTATTAGGATGAGTGACATTTTATTCTTTGGGGACGAGGGTTAGGAAAGTGGCATTAAGAGTAGGGACAACCTGACCAAATATTCAAGATTCCTCGATGATGTCCCAAACTTCCTCCCTTATCATGGGCTAGTAGAAGTGAAATAAAACCATCGTGAAGTTGTCCAGACTTGGAGATTTACCTTCGGGGATGTCTTGCAGAGATAGGTCTATTTATTCAATCATGATTTGTCTCTACAAAGATTCATTATGATCATGAGTTCTGAGACTGGGAATGTGTTGGGTGATATTTTCTATGTCAGGAGATCTGTCAACAACGGGTTCAGATAAGAGGTCTTGGTAATAAGAGACCAATTCCTGCTCAAGATCTTCATTTTTTTGGAGAATTTGACATTGCTTCGTGACCAAGTGCATGATGTGGTTGTTGTGTCTCCATTGGATCATTGCTCAGTGGAAGAACTTTGTATTTCGTTCTCTCTATTGAAGCCATTGAATTCAATCTTTTTTCCTCCACAAAACTTCCTCTTCAGACCACCTTTCCTCCAACTGTTGTTTGAGTAAATTTTCCTTCTCTTTGAGTTCCTCCGTGAGGCCATGATTCTTGATTTGGATTTAGATGAGCTTCATTTGATCGTTCAAATTTCTCTGGGCTTAAAAAATGTTCCCGAATTTTTGTTTGTTCCAAATCTTAAGATGTTGCTTAAAAAATTTTAGTCCTTGCTGAAATCAGAACATTTTGGAACCATGTGAGATGGTAGCTTCCCCCCACCAGGTCAGGGCCAGGGCTTGGAACTCCATATGATTGAGCCAAAATCACTCAAATCTAAAGGGATTTCATCCAGGAGAGCCAGAGATGTCCAGTGAGAGATGTATAGGCCAATGGTCAGAGCCAAAGGTATCCAAGATGTTATCCTTCATCGATAGACCATCCATCAAGAGGGATTCTGAGACGAGGAATCGATTTAGATGACATGCCACCTATTGGGAGATTGAACGCCGATTTCACCAGGTGAAGAGGCCATTTTGGGTTTCCATATATATGAGACAAAGATTATTGATTAGAGCCTAAAAGTGTCAACTTTCTTCCTCGAGCCTATGAGTCCCACATCTTTTCTCTTCTAGGTGGTAGACCATGTTGAAGTCCCCCCAAATATACAACTACTATCAATGATAAGGTTAGTCATCCGATCCATATTTTGAATGGTTTTGAGCCCGTCCCTTAGAATGGTCAGGACATAAAAATTTGTAAGGAATCCTGGCTTATTGGAGCCAATGAGTTGGTATTGCATTGAGATTATCCATCTGGTAGTGAAGAAATTCTCCAGTAGCATAGTTCTGGGGTTCCAGAAAATGGAAAAGCCACTAGTTATTCCTTTGGAATCAATGATCATCATTTTTCCCTATTTCCAACATCTGGAGAGGATTTGATTCATTTCTTCCTGTGCACATTTTGTTTCTTGAATTAAAAGAATATGGGGTTGTTCTTCTATGATACGATCTCATAGAAGTCTTTGATTACTACGACTGTTGAGACTGCATATATTCCAAGAGATGAGCTTCATGATGATGATGGATAGGTAAGAGGGGGAAAGATGTCAGAGATGAGATGTATCTGAACTAAGTTTACCATGAAGTGACCGATTTCCTGTATGAGATTCTCGGTGGATTTTCTTCCCCTTTTCTTCTCGTCCTTCTGAGGCTTGTCTTGTTCTCTCTATTGGATGCGCTAGATGCCCAAGCTAGTGTTGGATCTGGCCACAGAACCTGTTGAGAGATTGAGGAAGACATTATGAACCTTGCGAAGTTGATCCAGAGGGATGTTGTATAGTTCCTTCTTGTGATAGGATTGTTCTAAGTGTTAGAGGTCTACTCCTACTAGATCATGTTCCTCTAGGTCCATTTCGGTGTCTCCTTCAATATTGGATGCTTTTCCAGCCTTATCATGGGAAGGGTAAGAGGAGGGAATATTCTCCAAGATGGGGGTGTTTGAAATATTGTCTTTTTCATTGTTGTGGGTTGTAGTTTCCTGAGGAGGTAGTTGTGGCTCGTCCATGTCTTCTGGAATTTGTTGAAGGACACTGAAGGAGTTGTTGGAAGGGGGTTTGTTGTTGGCATTTTGCATAGTTTTCCTTATTGTTTGGTGCCGCCTACCCGCTACATGGGTGAAACCATCCCTTGATTTACTTTCTTCGAGTTTATAGACCTTTCTCTCCATGATGTTCAGAGGAAATTCTCTGAACAAATGCTCGTTCTCGTGGCATTTTCTACATCGAAATGGTATGTGCTCATAGTCAATAGTTTGAGACCAGTCCTCATCATGATATTCTAGGGCTATGGAACCTGGGAGGTTCTTCTATATGTTGAGATAGACACATGCAAGCATAAGAGGTACACCTTCTTTTCTTTGTCTCCTCTGAGGATTAGACGTAGACCCCAATGGTGTTTTCTATGCATGCCAGGATCTCTTCTAGCTAGAACTCATGTGGTAGGGAGTATAAATGGATCTGTACCAGGGCATGCATAAAGTATTATTTTTGTGAGCTAAACTTATATGTCTAGAAGTGCAGGAAGAGGATGTATGAGTTGAAGAAATAAGGTCCCCCGTCAAATATGCGGTTTCGATCTTCTAGGTTGTGAAATATGATGGTAAAGAAGCCCTTGGAGCCTAGTTGTAGGTCATAGTGTCCTTTAGGTTTCCACCAATGTTGTATCCATTTGATGAGCTCGCATTCAGAGGGCCATAGGCGTAGGAATTTTCCCACCAGTGCATAGTCCCTCATATATTGCTTTCGTTCTTCGATTATGGGTGTATTGATCACATATTTTGGTGCTAGTGGTACCTAAGGTATGCATTTCACAAGTTCCCAAGGACATGTTGTTTTATCTTGAATTGGTCCAGTGTCAATGTCCATTTCTTTTCCTTTAGCTGCACCTTTGAAGAAGATTTGTGAACGTTAGTCCGGTGGTGGCTCAAAGGAAGGCCAATGGAAACCCCTACCGGAAGGTTCCTATGCCACGACCTGGATGTAAGAGGTGCCTCATGACCCTCCTTCATTTGGGATCATGTCTTTCCCCGATTGGGGTGGTGGAAGGAAGCAATAAAGAGATGAGAATCACAAACCCTAATCTAATCCGCTTTGCCTCAACATCAATGACAACATCTTTAGGTTATTTATATTATTGTTAGTTAGATTTGGTCCTTCTTAATTCTTGAAATGGAATTAGGTCAATAATGAGTTCTTTATTTAATTGTTATATGTACGACTGTGATCTTCTTTAAATTCCTTCTAATGGATATATAGAAAGGTATATGAAGGCTCATTCTAGTGTTAACATATTGATTTTTCTTAGATTCTTTTAAAAAGGAGCTTGCAAGTAGCTCTAAATTKTATCAATTGCTTTTAGGATTGATCTCTTGTAGTTTTAATGATAATTATGGTAGCATTGAAGTATTTGAGTATAGCTTTAGGAAGATTTKATCCTTATGGCATCGTATGATTAAATGTATAAATTAGTATTAAATATTTATGTGTTGCCTATGAAGGACTTTAATCTTCTCACGGGTTATAAATGATTATGTTAATTAAATTTAAATGTTTATAGCTATTACTTAATAGGGATTTGGGTCTTCTCTTATTTCTTTCCAATGGGATATGTAGTTTAGTATTTCTTTCTTTATTGCATAATAATATATTTTATCTTAATAAGATACATAGTGAGATATATAAGGGTTGTACCTTATTCTAGTATCTTCAAGTATAGAAAAGATGATGCTTGACTTGAATGAACTTGACTTTGGTGAGTTACTGATGATGGGCGTAAATAGATCTCTAATTATTGCAAGGATATTACTTATGTTCTCTTATTTTAATTAATCCTTATGTCTTATTCTCTTACTCAAATTGCACTTAATTTGTTGGATGATGGATTAAGTGGAATAGATGAATCTTGCACCAGGAAGAATTGATGTTTAAGTATGGTTGATAAATCCGGGGTTGAATTTTGGTTTATGATTGGATTAATGGGATATAGATACCTCCTTGTTCCCCAGAACAGTTGCCAATCCTAAGACCTTAAGTGGTCAAAATCAATCAGGTGAATCTTGCACTTGAGGGTTGATTATGTGTCCTAGAGGTCCTAACCGTGAAAAATACGTTGGGAGACTAGTTCCTTATGTTATCTCCATGTGATATGGTTGTTGAATAATAGTGATGTTTTTTTTTCAGTTGATTAAGAAGAGATTGATTTGTCATTATTAATTTATGTTGTGACACATTTCACTTGTCGTAATGTTGGGTCTCAAAAAAAAAATTACATCTTATGTACTTCACTTTTGTTGTCGTAACGGAGGGTTCGTTACAAAATTGGTCTTGAAAACTCCTTAAATATCTTCTCAAAAGTTTTGATCAAGAATGGATATCATAGGAAGACCCTCTCTAGGTTTTCCTAAGATGAAATGTCTTGGAGTAGGACAAGGATTTGAAACAAAATCCTTGGTAAATGAATAATGCTTGGACCCTGTTATATTTCCAAAAAATATGTTGTTGATCATGAGTGAAAACAGTGGCCTAAAGCCTTAAAATCCCTTGGAAAACACTTTAAATTTTTTATGAAAAGACTTGTCCTTTTATGCATATTGCATGAATAAAATTTTAGTGCGATACAACATAAGGAAACAACTTCCATGCAATACAACATTTAATTCCCCAAAAAAAGACTTGGAAACTTAGGAAAAATTGAGGAACTTTTTGTATATTCGGAAGAAGATATTTGTTGCAGTGTGACATATCGCACTGAAATAATTTTGGTGTCATACACCACAAGAGAAGAAATTTTTTGGCGATGCGATAAAGGAAGGATATTTCATTTTGTTTCAAGAAAATGATATTTCTCGTAATGCGATAAAGGAAGGAGAATTACCTTTATTGAAAGAAAGTAATATTTTTGGAGATGTGATAAAGGAAGGATAATTCCCTCTACCGTGAGGAAATAAAGAGTATTATATGATGCAATAAAATGGGAATGTAGCAAGGTGAATATCTTTTAGAGAGTGCGGTAACCTATAGGGAAATAACATTGATGTAATGTGTCTCATGGATGAAAAGATTTAGTGGTGCAAAAACACATGTGTCGTATGTAAATGATGTGGTGTGGTATAGTGTGTATAGCATGAAGCCCAAAATATTTAGATATTGATTTTTTAACAATATATCCATACAAATGATGATGTGGACCATAGATATGAAGTATATAGATGTTGACATGGATGGGGTCTGCGGTGCCAGTTTTATGCACAGGCGGTTATGCCACATAATATTACATGTTTCATGCCACATCGACAAGGGGTTCCATGTAGGCATGATGCCACAAGAAAGAGTCGTAACTCCTTGCTTCGAGATAAAAATTGGGCAAGAGTAAATTTGTTGGAAATTTATCAAGGAACAAACTTGGCCTATGGTATTAGAATCGATATCAGAGTTGAATTTAAGAAAGGTGATTTTAGTGGCCATTCGGGAAAATTCTTTACACACCACCATCCTAATTGTTTAATGGGGTTCAGGTATGTAGCACTTGATATATTTATTTATTTGACCTCGATACCTACTAAAATCATTCAAAATCTAATTCAATTAGACATGTGAAAACATGCCAATCAAGGGAGGTCATGCACATGGAAAAACACACTTTGAAATAAAGGATAAATGTTAAATTGAACATGTGTTGGATGATTGTGCCTCTTTTATCAACCATATACCCAAATGGGAGAAGCATACAAAAATTTATGACCTACAAGGAACAAACAATGCAACAAGGTTGAACCTAACAAAGAGAATTCCTTCATGAAATTGCATGGTTTGTTCATCATGGACAACCTTTGGGAGGACCATCCTAAAGGACATTGAGGTTCACCCACAACATTCATGATGGAAGTGACAATGGAGTCTACAATATATAGAGATTTCATATTAATGAGGAGTTCAATAAGTAGTGAAATTGATAGTGGAGTGAACCTAGTGGAAATTCTAAATCTCTTAAATGATTGGCACGATTTCCTAGTTCTTAAATTCCTAGTGCACTAGGGAAGGATGTTATTTTCAATAACCATTGTGATCAAGGAAAATAAAAAAAGGCTCGGTCTCTGAGTACTGTTTAATTCATTAATAACAACCATACCAATGAAGACATGAGAAAGTAGAATATCAAGAACACAATTTAGAATCGAAGTTGCAAAGGAGACATGTTGTTTTCTCGTTGAAAGGAGTCTTAAGATAAATACGATTTATATTTTATAATCAAAATGAAGGATAAATTATAAATTCTCTTTTAAAATTTCAATAAGGAAGGGTATCATTTTAGACATAACATATTGTCAGAGTGAAACCGAACCTCAAAATGTAAAAAACAATGAGGAGAAATGGAATTGTGAATTCTTAATCAATAATACAATATTTTTCTCAGATGGTTGAAGTAGTTTTTATGGTGGGTTCTCAAACTTGTTTTGCAAAATATCCATCAGAAATTATATTTTTTTTTGTGTTTTTTGCGAAATATCCATCGAAGATTATATTTTTTGTGTGTTTTGCAAGTTATAGCTTCTAAACAGTTTATTTGATTAGAAGATTTTACAAAAACCTGTTTTCATTTCATTGCATTGTTTTTTGTTAGAAATACAATATTTTTTTGTACATGGTTGGAGTAGTTTTAATGGTGGGTGATCAAACTTGTTTTGCAAAATATCCATCATAAGTTATATTTTTTTAGTGTTTTGCAAGTTATAGCTTCTAAACATTTTTTTTTTATTAAAATATTTTACTAAAACTTGGTCTCATTTCAATGCATTGTTTTTGTTAGAATTATTTTCCTTGCAACCAAATCCAAGATTTCCATTGAAAAAGATGGCATGTTCATGTATTGATGCTTACATCTATAAATTGTTTGATCCAAGGTTGTGGAGGTTGGTGCTAGGTCCTTTAAATGATTTGCTAGTCATCACTTGCTCCGAAAAGAGATATGCCTCAAGGTCATAGAATGGATCTATTACATAATCTTTTTGTGTGCAAATGAAAATGTTATAAAAGTTTAATAATATATAATAATATTTTTATTAAAAATACACAAGTCACCTCTGATTGGCTAATTTATGGAGAGAAAATCATGAGTCGAAATTCTACATCGTAGAGCAAGGAAAGTTCATAAGGTTTCTTCAACAATCCATTTCTGCGGTTGGAAAATGGAACCTGCATTTTGGTGGCATTCTCTATCCTTTTCATCTTAATCTTTTCCATCACCATTCTTGTCTCTCAACTTTCTTGTTCCCTCCAAAACACCACTCCCATACTCTTAGGTCAGGGATAACATAACAGAACAATGATTTTCATGAGGACTGATAATGGCTTCTAATGGTGACCCAATACAATAGTAGAAAAGCCGAAAAAAATAGTGACCATAGAGATAGTCCCTCACCTTGAGACACTACAAGGAGAACACCTTCTAGCTGAGGTTTTTAGTGCTACAAAATTTGATAAAATTTTGAAAAAAATCTGCACTACAACCTCCTATATTAAATGTGTTGTTTTTAGCGAATGTTTTATATAACTAAAAAAATTGGTTGGACAGAGGTTGTAGAAGAGGTTTTTTCTCTTGTATTTTTCTTATCAAAACCCACTAGTGTTGTATTGATGAACACGCACCGGTGCGTTAATATAAAACAAACATCCCATCATGTTAATGGAATTATAAAAACCTTGACTCTTACACACTGGTTCCACCTTTTTTGTCGTATGCAGAGCATCGATGCTCTTATAATTTCAATGCACAGTTTCCGCCTTGTTTGCGTATGAAGCACTAGTGCATTTTATATTTTGTACACCCCAACGTATTTTATTTAAAGTGAGCACCAATGCGATTTATTTACCCTAAGTTGCGGTGCATTTAATAGTGTGTGCCCTCGTTCTTGTGTAATTAGAATGTATAAATGTCTATTTTACAATGTGCACCAAAGGGTAGTCAAATATGAGGTGAGGTGTTGGTGTCGTTTTTTTACTAAGAACCAATGCGTATATTATATCAAAGGAACCAATGAATAAATAATGTTTATAGTCCTGATACATATAATAAACACAATGCACCGACACGTGAATTATTTTTAGTTCCCCAGTATATATTTTAAACATGAGCTTCGTACAATTTTGAAATGATAAAGATTATTGTACGTTATGTTTTTTACATAACTTTGTGTTTTCTCAATAGTTCATATTGGTGCGATATGATAATTAATGTGCACCGATGCATATGAATCCTCAAAGAACACCACTTTCTATATTATGGAATGCACTGTCAAGTGAGTTCAAAAGAATATAATGCACTGATATGTGTATAATTTAATCCATTGTTTTTTACAAATTTTAAATTAATAATTTCAAAATCAAATTTTTTTAATAATAATATTGTTTTATATTTTGTTATTGCATTTAGATATAACGATTTCATTAACTTGTTATCCAACCAATTACACCTATGTTATTTGTAACAATGTAAACAAAAAATTACTATAACCTAAACAAAATGCATGAAACTGTATTTGAGGATACTCTGAACGAAATATTATTATAACATAAACAAATTGCATTTCATCAATGGTAGATAATGATAAATATTGTAAAGTATTCATTGCATAACTATGATAAATGCAACTCTATTTGAAGATGCTCCAAACCCAAAAATTATTTTAACATAAACAAATGACATTATTTCATCAATGGTAGATCCAATCCAAGAATGAATTATATCAACAAGTAAAATTATGGAAATTGGAAGAAAATGCAGTGCCATAGGAATCATGATCAATTGTCATGACAAATTTAACTTTTCATACATGGATCCTTTTTTATTGCTGCAAAACACAGAGAAATAATTCCCATTTTGTTATTTTGTGACACATTTGATGTGAAACAATAAGAAATCCACTCAAAATATATGATCATCATAACCACAATGTTGCAAGAAAAAATAAGATCTATATATGATATACCAGAAAAATTCAAGATCTATATCACATACCATAAAAAAATCAAGATCTATATCACATATACCATGGATTTATCATCTATATCTATATCACAAATCCCATGGATTTATCAACAGAGACTTAGAAAAATGAATGCAAGTTCATCGCGAATAGTGGAAAGACTGTTTAGAATACAAAACTTTATATACCATACATGAAATAAATCTCCCTCACTCACTATCACTATGTGTTCGTTTGATGTGTCCAATAATGAATATGAATATCATCAATAGAGATTTTTTTTTTATTATACTACTACTAGTAATGAAACAATAACACTCCTCATTTATGTATGAACAGATCCAATAGCCAAACCTGTGGCTAGAGTTGGCTATAAGCTGCTCCTAAATTGTCTTCACTAAATATGGAGAAAAGAAATACATAACGAAACAAAATGTACCACACACAGTGCATCGACGAAGTGGAGGAGTACAGTGGATTGTGCAGCTATTCAATCCGAGCTACTTAGAGAAAGAACACCCCAACCAATGCTGGATCCAAAATGGTGGTTTATCCAAGTTATTGGTGACTGAAGCACCATATGTGCTTGCAGGTGAAACTACAAGTTTTATTGGTGGATCAAATCTTGATGGGATGGTTGTGGGTGTCACGACAGGTTGGGAGGGTGGAGACAGTTGGGGAGGAGACGAGAAGGATGCTAAAATACCCACATAGAAGGATGCTTAAAACCACACATATAAGGATGCATCTGTAGTTCAAACATTTTTGAACCGTGCACCGAGTCCCACCACAAACTTAGGTTGGATATGAGAAGAGGAAAAAACTAAGAAGCTGCAGAAATTCAATAAGATGAATAAATCTTCTTTGGAAAATCAAATTTGGGATGGGCACCACCGCATTAGAGGGAAAAAGGAGGAAAATAAAATTTGAAATGGGCTTCGGTGCAAATAAGGAAGGTTATGGCTCCATTAATACTCATGTCCCCACATTGACATGCACGAATCAACTTGATTATATTTTGTCATGCCCCATTAACAATAAGTCTACGCCATTTATGTCACACCTCATTTGGTGGAGTAGAGTACCCATCGGCCAGGGAATGGAGTGGATGGAACTCTGAATTAGACCAGATTTGTTAGAAGGAGGATGGATGAAAAGGAGTGGATGACAAAGGTGGATGAAGTACTGAACCTACACATGTTGATTAATGAAGTGAAAATCATAGTAAGTTGTTTAGGTAACATGATGATCAATTAACTCAAGAACATGTGGTTATTGATTCATAAACCTACATGGATTAAATTTTTTGTTGTACACATGAGTCTTATCAAAGGAAGTTCATGGGAAAATTAGACAAGCATACCATTTATACACAGGAGTCTCATAAAAGGAAGGTTATGGAAAAATAGATAAGCATAAAATTTATTTGGAAATAATTAAATTAACAAAAATATAAACAAAATACTTACGAAGCATGAGTAAGATCGCACACGCGGACTTATATTCACATTGGAAGAATTTTTTAACTTTATTTATTGTTACAAGGTATTTCTACTTTCAAGAAGATTCCTCGTAACAAAAACTAACAACTCATCAAAGAATTACTATAATTAAAGTTCATGTATTTTGTTGGTCTGATTTCATCATATTTACATGTGTTGGTGTGAATTCTGCATAGGAATGTCAAAAAGCATATTAATCCCAAGATTTTATTATGTCAATATGCATCCCTTTATTGGAAACGAGGTGCCAAATTATCGGTTCTTTTAATAAGACATACGAGGTGTATGATGCAGATTTAATAAATCAAGAACATTCTTCTTCGTCTTTTCTTAAGGAAGGTGGAAACTACTCGAGTTAAGTTCTATGCATTTATTAAATTGGTGGTTAGAAATTTGAATTTTTTTTTTCATGTTCGGTGGTTCCTTGCCCCAGTGCATTTCATTTATAGTGAGCTTCGATTTGATCAAGTTATTCTGAGTCCCGGTGCATTTAATAGTGTGTGCCCTAGTGCTTGTGTAATTGGTATGTATCAGTGTCTATTTTACAATGTGCATTGATGGTTAGTGAAATTTCGAATATTCGAGGTGAGGTGTTGGTGCCATTATTTTTACTAAGAACCAATGCGTATATTATAGTAAAGGCACTGATGCATAAATAATATTTATGGCCCCTATAGATATAATAAACTTAACACAACGACACATGAATTGTTTTTAAGCCCCCAGTGTATATTTTAAACATAAGCACCATACAATTTTGAAATGATAAATATTATTGTATGTTATGTTGTTTACATAACTTTGTGTTTTCTCAATAGCTCGTATCGGTGCGTTATGATAATTAATGTGCACCGATGCATAAGACTCCTCAAAACACATCACTTTCTATATTATGGAATGCATCGTCAAGTGAGTTCAAAAGAATACCATGCACTGATATGTATATATTTTAATTAATTGGTTTTTACAATTTTTAAATGAACAATTTCAAATCAAAGATTTTTTAATAACAATATTGTTTTATATTTTGTTATTGCATTTAGATATAAGGATTGCATTAACATATTATCCAACAAATTACACCTATGTTGATCCAGATTTATGAGCAAAACAAAATGAATTAAACAGTGAATACAATAACATAGTGATACATAAAACAACAACATATATCTAGTGAATAATAACTTCAATTGAATAAATAAAATAGGCCGAAACTGTAAAACTGTAGAACTAAAACAAATTGCTCGAATGGTGGTATCTATTTATGAGAAAAGACTTGGTTGTTACGTGCATCTGTCTGAGCAGAATGATTACAATGAGGCTCTGGAGGCCTTTTTAACATTAGTCAAGAATGCCAAAGCCATAGACATCCAAAAACCTAACCCTAGGAGATGAAACACCAAAAGTTATGTGGGCCCTGATAGGTAAGTTGGTACCTCAACTTCCCAAGGTCATAGCTTTTGCATACGACCCCTGTTCTAGGCACGTGATAGCCCATTGGAAAGGTATTTTAGAAAACTACACATTATACCATCAAAATTTGACTTTGTCTAGAGTTTGACAATGGAATGAAAAAAAAACATTGTTCAGGTCCCCAAAAGAGCCGTGGAAGTACATAAAGATGTACTAACATGAAAAATCCCAACATAAGCCAGCTGAATTAGGTGGGAGGCCAAAAATATCCACTTGGAAGATGTGTAGGGCTTCAGATATCCCTGGAAGTTTAGAACCTACAATTACAAAAAGTACAGAAGAACATGTTGAACTAAAACTGTCGAGAGGAGCTAGTTAGAATAGGTGGGTGGCCACCAATATCCACTTGGATCAGTCCTCCCCCCTTAGGAAGGAATGATATCCATTGCGTTGAGTGCTCCCATCAGCTGAGGAAACTTCTACTGAATTTGGCATTGGGTGAGCCACTTTCCTTGGTGTAGGAGGTTCCTTGCCTTGAAAACCCGATAAAGATGGATCCTTTACTAGCGAGTGCCCTTTACATGTGTGTCCACTATATGATCAGTGGATGCATGTTCCAGGCAGCCACGGTTGAGCTCTAATGGTGTCAACTATTCTGCGATCTCTGAGGTGTATAATATTGGTGGAAAATATGGCTAACGGAGGTGCACATTGAATACTAAGTGAAAGCCAAGGAAGGGTGGAGTGTTGAGATCAAAATAATTTCTACCCACATCCTTGGTGATAGTGTAAGGCCATAGCGAAGTGGGAGAATCTTCTGATGGGGCCCTGCAAGGTTCTCTTTCTATAAATTTAACCAGATATTGTATCCCACCTAAAACTGGTGTGGTACTCAGTTTTGATCATGACATTGATTGTACTTAGCATTGGATTTCTGCAAAATATCATGGACCTATTGGCGGATGTGTTGAATCTTCTTAATCAATATCGTGGATTTGTTGGCCTCAAAGTGAACATGGGACAATTCTTCATGTGTGGTTGCAAGAGGTAGTGAAACATCAATGGGACACAAGGGTTGGAATCTTAGCCCCATCAGAACTGTGCTATGGATGGTGGAGCTATGGAGAGCCATGTTGTAGCTATGTTGAACATAGAGAAGACTCTCATTCCATGTACGCAGATGCTTAGAGTTGTACATGTGCAGTATGTGCACAATCATTCAATTGATGACCTTTGTCTAGCCATTGGTTTGGGGGTGGAAAGAAGTGGATTTAGTGAGCTTGGTGTCCAACAATTACCAAGGACTCGACCAAAATTTGTTGAGGAACTAACTGTCCCGATCTGAGGTGATGGTATATGGTATCCCAAAATAGACACACACTTGTTCGAAGAATTTCTTGGCAATATATATCGTTTTGATGCTCTTCTTGCAGGCTATGAGAATGGCCATATTCGAAAACTAATCAACCACTGCAAATAAAAAATCATTTCCTTTCTTGGTGGATGGAAGTCCAGACATGTAATCCATCGAGATGGATTCACAAGGCCTCTCAGGAGTAGGAAGAGGGGTGTATAATCCTTTCTTCTTGATGGTTGGATTAGCAATGGCACATGCAATGAAATATATGATATACTTGATGACATCATGTTGAAGTTTTGGCCAATAAAAATATTTGTGTAGAACGACCACAATTTTCTCCACGCCAAAATGTCCTTCCATCCGAATGTAGTGATCATCCCAAGTCAACTTTGCACACTCGCTTGTAGGAACATAGAGATGGACCAGATGGCATAACAGTATGTCTTGAATGTGAAAATCGGTGACATTCGCGCATGTACCTAAGAGCTGATAGGTGGTGGAGAAGTCTGGATCTTGTTGATAAAGTTAGGGCCACTCAGATACCTGATTCCCACAAGAATGGAGCATGGTGGTGAGTTTTGCCACAGGAGGTCGACTAAGGTAGTTAGCAAAAATATTTGTGCTCCATGTCTTATACTTGATGTTGAGATGGAATTGTTGTAGGTAGGTGAACCATTTCTGATGGTGGTTGTTCTATAACTTGCCCTATGTCTGTATGAACTATAGTGGCTTGTGATCAGTGTGGATGATTGTTTCCTTTCCTATAATGTAATGTAATGTTTTCATGCTTGTACAATGGAATACATTTCCTTGTCATAGGTTGGGTATTTCCAGACAATATATGAGAGTGTATCACTATGGTATATTATCAGATGACCGTGTTGAGTGAGAACTATGCCTACAACATAGTCAGATGCATCAATCTCAATATCAAACGGTTGTTGCAAATCAAGCAAGGAGAGTATTGGAGCATAGCACAAGTGATGCTTTAGATCATCAAATACTCATTGTTGTGTCTTCCCCCACATGAAATTTTCCTAGCCATCGCCCTTGTTCACTTGGCTGAAGGCCCATGCAATATGGGAGTGTCCCAACATGAATCGTTGGTAGAAGTTAGCAAGTCCCAAGAAGCTTTGAATCTCAGTTAGTGTGGTTGAGGTTGGACAGTCATGGATGACTTGAATCTTAGCTGGATCCACATGTACCCCATGCTCATCAACAATGTAACCCAATTATTGGAACCTATTCATGCCAAAGGAGCATTTTTCCAAGTTGGCATATAGCTTGTGCTACCACAGAGTGCTCAAAACCTGTTGAGTATGTTTCATGTGCTCCTCCCAAGTTCTGTTGAGGATGAGTATGGCATCTAAATATACCACCATAAAAGAGTTGGTGAAGGGTCTCAATACATCATCCATCAACCTCATGAAAGTGGTTGGTGCATTAGTTAATTCAAAGGACATGCTCATCCATTCGAAGATACCTTCTTTAGATTTAAAAGTTGTCTTTCATACATCAATTGGTTCGATGGGAACCTGGTGGTAGAAAAAATTTAGGTCAATCTTACTGAAGATATTTTCCCCCTTGAGTTGGTCAAGAAGGTCATCAATTCAGGGAATTGGGTATCGGTTCCTAATTGTGATTGTGTTTAATGATCTGTAGCTAATGTAGAGCCATCAAGTCCCATCTTTTTTCTGTACTAGTACAATTAGGCTTTCGCAAAGGGAGGAGTTGGGTCTGATTTTCCCATATTGAAGCATCTCTTGGATCTGATACTTTCTTTCATCATTTTCTATTAGTGAGCAATTATAGATTGGTCCATTAAGCAGAGGTGCACCAGGGGTTAGATCAATTGGATTCTTAATTTGACAGTGCATCAGTACCCCAGTGAGTGAGGAGAATATGTCTCTATACTCTTCCATGATCCTTTCCACTTTCTTTTGCTGCAAAGAGAATATCTATGTAGAGGCCACAGATGTGGCGATGACCTTCTACTTACTGTGAGCATAGATCACAAAAATGATGAAATTACCAGTCTATGAAATGAACTTACTTCATTGCTTAGCATATATTAAATAAATAGCAGTACGTGGCACTACCTATGCTATCATGTACAATTTTCTACCCAAAGTAATAATAACACTGTGGGGTCTAGACTCATACACAACATGTCTCTTCCACAAACATTGTTGTCCTAAAATAACATCACAAACTTCAAGGGGAGCAATATCACACAATACCTCATCTTTGAAGGGATTGATGTTGTAGAGCGAAAGACACTATTGGATGACGTGAAGATCTCTTCCTTGGCGAAGCTAGCCAATGGTGCAGGGTTGTGGGTGTATTATCGTCGACAAGTCTAGCCGCTTGATGACCTCTACTGAGATCAGGTTCTTTTGACTGCCACTATCGAAAATGAAATGAAGAGGAGCCCCCTTTACCCACATTTGTGAGTGAAAGAGGCATTCCCATTCCTCTGGTTCTTCTGGTTGGCTTGGCTGGACTTTGGTGGTAATAACCATGGCACTAGGTTCAACATTGATAATCTGCTTCCCTCCTTCTGGATTTGATTCAAAGTCAGAATCTGCCTCTGACTCAAAAGCATTCAGTTTAGCCACCAATGACTTCTTGGAGCAACATTCTTTGTTTTTGTTCCAAGGGATTTTATAGTCGTCATACCATTTTCCCGTGTCCTTCTTCGACTTCTCATTACCCTTGTTGTGTTGTGGATTGGACTAGTTTTTCTGAGATTGGACATCTTTTCTCTATCCCTTGTTTTATGGGTTGGGGCTGTCTTTGCCCTGCTTTGCATATGAGGAGTTTGTAGATCCAAAATCTCACCTCTTCTGCTTAAATTTCTTCTCTATATTGACAGCATATCTATAAGTTGTACCCAATGATGCGATGTCTAGAAAATCCATTTTTGTTTGAATGTATATATGCAAACAACCATGGTATTTGAGCACCATATCATGTTCACACTGTTTTATACCCAATTTTGTGCGCAAGGTATGGAAAATATTGGTTAAATCTGGTACTATCTGGTCCCTTTCATGATGCAGGGTGGTCCATCTTGTGTACTGGTCCTCGTAGCTTCCAACACGATAGTATTATTCTTTAATGGAATTCCTGAAGGAATCCCATGTGGGTGCAACTGCAAATATTATAGATTTCTCTATTTCCCTTTGCTCAGAGTAAGTATCCCACTAGTCCTTAACATGGGGGATGACCTTGAGGAGTGCAAAAGTAATCTTTTCCCTATCAAAAAAATTGTGGATAGAAAAATACCCTTGGAGCATATTCAACCATTTATCTATAGAATATGCATATATCAATCATTAAAATAATCGAATATCAAAATTTACATGTACCTTGAAGGGTGTTGCATGGCCACTTGATGAATATGCGTCTGTTATGAGTAGACACCGAAGGATCTGTGCAAATTTGTCCATCATTTCATTCCTTTCTCGCACAAGGTTTTCCTCGAACAATATTTTAAAAGGATATCCTATTCCATCATATTTATTTTTCGTCCCCCATGGGTTGTTGTCAAGATCAACACGACCGATCTAGAAAAGGCTCGACTAGTTCATGTCCCAACTTCTTGTACCCAGATCTTGTCAGGGACATGCACGAAGAAAAATTAATGAAGAGAAAATCGCTCTGATACCACATATCAAGATTTATGAGAGGAATGAAATGAATAATAGACTGAATATAATAACATATATATACAGATAACAACAACAAATATATAGTGAACGGTAACTTCTATCGAATAAATAAAATAGGTTGAAACTGTAAAACTGCAAAATTGAAACAACTTGCTTGAATGGTGGTAGCTATCTCTGAGAAGAGATGTGGCTTCTGTTAACTCCCAAAATGAAACCGTCCTTTTGGCCGAGTTTTGGGTGGATATCGTAGCTTTCAGTAGTATCTTCAAGTCATTTTTGAGTTTTTACAGCTGAGAAAATTTTTGGTTTTGGTGTGTCTTAGGAAATAATCGATCCATAAAGTCCTCTCTTTCAAAAATGTGATTTTTATTTTCCACAGCTAACATATTTTCAAAGGGTTCATTGTGCGCTGTGGAAAGCGATAGCTTTCAATGGCTAAGGACGTCATTTCATCAGTTCAAAACACTGTGGAAAGTGACAAGGCGCGAAAAGTTTCACAGACAGTTTGCACGTGGCACGCTGTGGAGAGTACTTACATTCGCGCTAAGGAACGTTTTTTCAAATGACGTGGTATGTTTTTTTACTTTCCGTGGCTAAAGTGAGTTTCCTATCAAACGGTGCGCTGTGGAAAGTATTCACTTTCCGCAGCTAACAGGGGTTTCCGAAGAGTTCGCGTGCTGATGAAAGTGGCAAGCGAGCGTGATGGCAGGAATGTTCTCCAAACACCGTAGCTGCATGAAGAACGAATCTCGTGCTCATTATCCATGCATGCACGAAATGATGAAGTGATCACCCCCACATCACAACAAGATCCGAGACATGCGCTAGTGTAAGCGGGCAATCATGGAAGTTCAAGCTTGTGTACAAGGATATGACAGTGATCCGAAATCTTTCCAGAACCCACGCACGGCTATCATCACACCCGAAATGGCAAATTTGCAGTCGGTGACGCAGGTACAGAAGAGGATCAGAAGGCCCGACACCATCAAATCAGATAAAATCGGCATATCACAGGATTGTTTCCAAATTACACTCAAAGTTTGCATTCACCCAGCACGGAGTCGAAGCCGAGACTGCTTTCAGCAGCACAGAACAAGGGTTCGACCAAAGAGGTTACAGAAATCACAGTGGTCGAGTGACAGAGCTGCAAAATGGTAAAAAAACGCGGTGGCCTCTTGTTAAAACGAGAACTCAGCAATCTATCTTTTCTGGAATCACATCCCGAGGTTCAAAGATATTTTTCAAACGCAGGTTGCATGGAATTCGTGAACAGGTTGCAAAGTGGGTGTCATCAAGCCA